>CM045749.1:1312500-1425000 GCA_024760905.1 Plotosus lineatus
ACACACACTCACTCTCACACTCACTCACCTCACTCACACTCACTCACTCTCACACACTCACTCACTCTCACACTTACTCACTCACTCTCACACTCACTCACACACTCACTCTCACACACTCACTCTCACACACTCACTCTCACTCACACAAAGTCTCACAGTCACAGACACACACACTCACACACACTGTCTCACTCACACACACACTGTCTCACTCACTCACACACTGTCTCACTCACTCACACACAGTCTCACTCACTCACACACAGTCTCACTCACTCACACACTCACTCACTCACACACTCACTCTCACACACACACACACCTCACACACACACACTCTCACACACACACACACTCTCACACACACACACTCTCACACACACACACACACACACACTCACTCACTCACTCTCTCACACTCACTCACTCACTCACTCACTCTCACACTCACACACTCACTCACTCACTCTCACACTCACTCACTCACTCTCACACTCACTCTCACACACACTCACTCACTCTCACACACACACTCACTCACTCTCACACACACACCTCACTCACTCTCACACACACACTCACTCACTCACACACACACACTCACTTACACACACATTCATACACACACTGTCTCACTCACACACACACTGTCTCACAGTCACAGACACACACTGTCTCACTCACACACACACACTGTCTCACTCACTCACACACACTGTCTCACTCACTCACACACACTGTCTCACTCACTCACACACACTGTCTCACTCACTCACACACTCTGTCTCGATCACTCACACACACACTCACTCACACACACACACTCACTCTCACACACACACACTCTCACACACACACACACTCTCACACACACACACACTCACTCTTACACACACATTCATACACACACTGTCTCACTCACACACACACTGTCTCACAGTCACAGACACACACTGTCTCACTCACACACACACACTGTCTCACTCACACACACACACTGTCTCACTCACACACACACACTGTCTCACTCACACACACACACACACTCACTACAAGATTCACAAGCACTCGCACGCCAAGACACACACACACGACGCACACACACACACACACACACTCACACACACTCACACACACACTCACACACACATACAAAACTGGAAAAAAATTCAGCTTGCAGTAAAAAAGTCTACACAGTCACTTTCACAACCACAACCAACTCCCTCAAAAACACAAGAAAAAAATGGAGTGTGAAACAAACAGGAAGTTACCTTCCAGTTCTCTGAAAGGGGTCAAACACACACATTATATCATCCATAACATCATTGTGTTGTCATGAAACACATCAGTTCAGACGAGAATCATTGACACTGCAGCACACACACACACACACACACACACACACACACACACATACACACACACACAAATACACAACCTGCATTAACAAACACGCAACATTTACACACGCACACCCCAAACCTACTTAAAAAGGTGATAAATGGATTAGTTTCCTCTCTTTCTCCAAGTCCTTTCATCTCCTACTCATCTACAGCTCTGTGTGTGTGTGTGTGTGTGTGTGTGTGTGTGTGTGTGTGTGTGTCTTACTTCCTGGGTTCATCTTGCCCTTGACGTTCAACCACATGGTGCTGAGCCTCTTCATCGCTCCTCTATCATGTGCCTCATCTTCACCTGGTTGAAAACTACCTGAGGAGATCACACGGAAAAATATGGGCGGAGTTTACTTTGCCTGAAGTTGTAGAATGTGTTTCAAGCGTTCACTCTCCACTTATAGTCTTGTCAGTGCAGTGTCACAGAATCTACACACAGACCTTTACCATGTCCATACTTCAACCTGAACCTGTTAGTTCTGCCCCAACAATCCCAACAAAAGTACCGCACCCTCGCTGTGTTTACCCCCGCACCCTCGCTGTGTTTACCCCCGCACCCTCGCTGTGTTTACCACCGCACTCCAGCTGTATTTACCACCGCACTCCAGCTGTATTTACCACCGCACTCCAGCTGTATTTACCACCGCACTCCAGCTGTATTTACCACCGCACTCCAGCTGTATTTACCACCATTTGCCCCTGCTTTCTCACTATATTGACAGTATATATTTGAATCTTAATACTTGATTGATCTCGAAGGAAATTGTGTTAACACCCATTATTTACCCTCAAATACAAACTGCATTCATTCCCAAATACTCTCTGTGAATGAATACGCCTGTATTTACCCCCACACTCTCGCTGTGTTGACCTCCGCACTCTCGCTGGGTTGACCTCCGCACTCTCGCTGGGTTGACCCCCACAGTCTCATTGTATTTACTCCTGCACTCTCACTATATTGGCAGTATTTATTTGAATCATAATACTTTATTGATCTCGAAGGAAATTGTGTAAACACCCTGTATTTACCCTCAAATACAAACTACATTCATTCCCAAATACTCTCTGTGCATGAATACACCCTGTATTTACCCCAGCACTCTCGCTGTGTTTACCCCCGCACCCTCGCTGTGCTTACCCCCCCCCCACCCTCGCTGTGCTGAACCCCCGCACCCTCGCTGTGCTTACCCCTGCATTCAGTGTGTTTACCCCCGCACTCTCACTGTGTTTACCACTGCTTTCTCCCTATATTGGCAGTATTTATTTGAATCATAATACTTTACTGATCTCGAAGGAAATTGTGTAAATACCCTGTATTTACCCTCAAATACAAACGGCATTCATTCCCAAATCCTCTCTCTGCATGAATACGCCCTGTGTTTACCCCCGCACTCTCGCTGTGTTTCCCCCCGCACTCTCGCTGTGTTTCCGCCCGCACTCTCGCTGTGTTTCCGCCCGCACTCTCGCTGGGTTGACTCTCAAGACTCTCGCTGGGTTGACCTCAAGACTCGCTTGGTTGACCTCGCGACCGCTTGTGTTTACCCTCGTGACTCCTCACTGCGACACCCTCAAGATCCTCGCTGTGTTTACCCCCGCACTCTCACTGTATTGGCAGTATTTATTTGAATCATAATACTTTATTGATCTCGAAGGAAATTGTGTAAACACCCTGTATTTTCCATCAAATACAAACGGCATTCATTCCCAAATCCTCTCTGCATGAATACGCTCTGTGTTTACCTCCCCCGCACTCGCTGTGTTTCCTCAAGCACTCGCTGTAAGTTTCCGCCCGAGACTCGCTTGTGGAGCTCGTCAAGACTCTCGCTGGGTTGACTCTCGCGACTCGCTGGGTTGACCTGGCACTCGCTGGGTTGACCCCCGCACCCTCGCTGTGTTTACCCTCGCACCCTCACTGCGATTACCCCCGCATCCTCGCTGTGTTTACCCCCGCACTCTCACTGTATTGGCAGTATTTATTTGAATCATAATACTTTATTGATCTCGAAGGAAATTGTGTAAACACCCTGTATTTTCCATCAAATACAAACGGCATTCATTCCCAAATACTCTCTCTGCATGAATACGCCCTGTGTTTACTCCCCCGCGACTCGCTTGTGCTTACCCTGAACTCGCCAGGCTTACCCCGCAGACCCTCGCTGTGTTTACTCCCTCGCACTCTTGCTGTAAGCTTCCGCCCGAACTCTTGCTGTGTTTACCCCCAAGACTCGCCAGGTGTTTACCCCCGCACTCGCTGGCGCTTACCCCCTCAGACTCGCCGCTTACCCCCAAGACTCGCTGGCGCGCATCCCTCGACTCGCTAAGCACTTATCTCGCACTCGCTATGCGCATTCCTCGTGACTCGCTAGCTTACCTCGTGACTCGCTGGCGCACCCGCGACTTCGCTGGCGCTTACTCCCTCGTGACTCGCTATCTCGCGCGACTCCCCCCGCGACTCGCTGGCGCTTATCTCAGACTCGCTGCGCGACCAGACTCACGGCGACTCTCAGACTCGCTTGATCCGCCACAGACTCGCAGGCGCACCGTGACTCGCCTGCGCGCATCTCCAGACTCGCTATAAGCGACCAGACTCGCTAAGCGCTTACCCTCAGACTCGCTATGCGCTTACCCCCGCGACTCGCTGGCGCTTACCCTCAGACTCGCTTGTGCTTACTCAACTCGCCGTGGCGCACCCTCGCGACTCCTCGCCAGAGCGTTTACTCCCGCGACTTTGCTGTGCTTCCACCCAATCTCGCTGTGTTTACCCCCGTGACTCGCTGTGGTTTACCCCCGCGACTCGCTGTGTTTACTCCCCGCGACTCGCTGTGTTTACCCTCAGACTCGCTTGTGTTTACCCCTGGCGACTCGCTGTGTTTACCCCCGCACTCTCCGCTAGCGCTGCGCAGACTTCCGCCGTGCTTACCCCGAACTCGCCGCGGCTTACCCCCGCTGTGTTTACTCCCGCGACTCGCTTGTGTTTACCCCCCGCACTCTCGCTGGCGTTTACCCTCGCGACTCGCTGCGCTTACCCTCGTGACTCGCTATGACTTATCCCTCGACTCGCTGCATCTCCTCAAGACTCTCGCTGCGCGACTCGCGACTCGCTGCGCTTACCCTCGCACTCGCTGCACCCGCGACTCGCTGGGCGCGACCGCGACTCGCTGCGCTTATCTCCCCGCGACTCGCCAGCGCTTACCCCGCGACTCGCTGTATTTACCCTCGCACTCGCTGTGTTTACCCTCGCACTCTCGCTGTATTTACCCTCGTGACTCGCTGTGTTTACCCTCGCACTCTCGCTGTATTTACCCCTGCAGTCTCACTATATTGGCAGTATTTATTTGAATCATAATACTTTATTGATCTCGAAGGAAATTGTGTAAACACCCTGCATTTACCCTCAAATACAAACGGCATTCATTCCCAAATACTCTCTGTGCATGAACACACCCTCTGTTTTGCCCCGCACTCTCGCGGTGTTTAGCCCTGCACTCTCGCTGTGTTGACCCCCACACTCTCATTATATTGACAGTATTTATTTGAATCATAATACTTTATTGATCTCGAAGGAAATTGTGTAAACACCCTGTATTTACCCTCAAATACAAACTGCATTCATTCCCAAATACTCTCTGTGCATGAATACGCCCTGTGTTTACCCCCGCACTCTCGCTGTGTTTCCGCCCGCACTCTCGCTGTGTTTCCCCCTCGCACTCTTGCTGCGTTTCCCCCCGCACTCTCGCTGTGTTTCCGCCCGCACCCTCGCTGTCTTTACCCCTGCTCAGTAATTATTTGACCCATAATACTTTATTGATCTCGAAGGAAATTGTGTAAATGCCCTGTATTTACCCTCAAATACAAACGGCATTCATTCCCAAATACTCTCTCTGCATGAATACGCCCTGTGTTTACCCCCAAGACTCGCTGTGCTTGCGAACTCTCGCGTGCTTACCCCCGCGACCTCGCTGTGTTTACTCCGCACTCTTGCTGTGTTTACCCCGCGCCTCGCTGTGTTTACCCCGCAGACTCGCTTCGTTTACCCCATCGACTCGCTCTCGCTACTCGCCTCACTCGCTGCGTTTACCCTCGCACTCGCTGCGTTTACCCCCTCACTCTCGCTGCGCATCTCCCGCCTCTCGGCTTCGTTTATCCCTCAGACTCGCTGGCGCACCCTCGCACTCGCTTACCGCGTTTACCCACCCGCTCGCGCTTACTCCCAGACTCGCTGTGTTTCCGCCCGAACTCGCTGTGTTTACCCCCGACTCGCTAAGCATCCCGCACTCTCGCTGCGTTTACCCGCACTCCTCGCTCGCGCATCCCCGCGACCCTCGCTGCGTTTACCCCTCGCACCCTCGCTGCGTTTTACTCCGCGCGCTCAGCTCGTTTACCCCGCACTCGCTCATGCGCTTACCCCGCACTCGCTGTGTTTACGCCCCTCACTCGCTGTGGTTTACCCCACGCCTCCGCTCGCTCGCGACCTCGGACTCTCAGGCGTTTACCCCGCACTCTCGCTCGTTTACCCCGCGACTCTCGCTATGCGCGATTACCCGCACTCGCTGCGTTTGCGTTTACCCTCGCCTCGCTTGCGTTTACCCTCGCACTCGCTGCGCGCCCAGACTCGCTGCGCGTTTACTCTCGCGACTCGCTGCGCTCTGTTCTGGCGACTCGCTGCGTTTATCCCCGTGACTCGCTAAGGCGTTTACCCCCGACTCATAGCACTCCGCTCGCTGCGTTTACCCCCCCAAGACTCGCTGCGCTTTACCCTCGCGACTGGCTGCGTTTACCCTCGACTCGCTGGCGCGTTTACCCTCGCCTCTGGCTGCGCTTACCCTCCGCAGACTCTCGCTGGGCGCGTTTACCCTCGTGACTCGCTGGGCGTTTACCCCCGCGCTTACTCGCTTAAGGCGTTTACCCCATACTCTCGCCGCGCTATACCCTCAGACTCGCTCGTTTACCGCACTCGCTGTATTTACCCTCGCACTCGCTGGGCGCGTTTGCACCCTGACTCGCTCGTTTACCCCGCACTCTCCGCTATCGTTTATTCCCGCACTCTCGCTGCGTTTACCCCCGCACTCTCGCTGCGTTTACCCCCGCACTCTCGCTGTATTTACCCTCGCACTCTCGCTGTATTTACCCTCGCACTCTCGCTGTGTTTACCCTCGCACTCTCGCTGTATTTACCCCTGCAGTCTCACTATATTGGCAGTATTTATTTGAATCATAATACTTTATTGATCTCGAAGGAAATTGTGTAAACACCCTGCATTTACCCTCAAATACAAACGGCATTCATTCCCAAATACTCTCTGTGCATGAACACACCCTCTGTTTTGCCCCGCACTCTTGCGGTGTTTAGCCCTGCACTCTCGCTGTGTTGACCCCCACACTCTCATTATATTGACAGTATTTATTTGAATCATAATACTTTATTGATCTCGAAGGAAATTGTGTAAACACCCTGTATTTTCCATCAAATACAAACGGCATTCATTCCCAAATACTCTCTCTGCATGAATACGCCCTGTGTTTACCCCCGCACTCTCGCTGTGCTTACCCCGAACTCTCGCCGTGCTTACCCCCGCACCCTCGCTGTGTTTACTCCCGCACTCTTGCTGTGTTTACCCCCGCACTCTCGCTGTGTTTACCCTCACTCGCTGCGTTTACACCTACGCCTCGCTGCGTTTGCCACTCTCGCTCGTTTACCCCCCGCACTCTCGCTGCGTTTACCTCCGCACTCTGTGCGTTTACCCCTCGCCTCTGCTGTGCACTGAACTCTCGCCGTTGCTTACTCCCCGCGCCTCTCGCCGTGTTCTCCCACTCTTGCTGTGTTTCCTTACTCTCGCTGTGTTTACCCCGCACTCTCGCTGTGTTTACCCCGCCTTGCTGTGTTTACCTAAGCTCGCTGTGTTTACCCCGCTTACTCTCGCTGTGTTTACCCTCGCACTCTGTAATGTTTTACCTGCCCCTCTCGCTGTGTTTACCCTCGCACTCTCGCTCGTTTACCTTACCATACTCTCGCTGCGTTTGCCCGAACTCTCGCGTGCTTACCTCTGTTTTACTCCCGCACTCTAATGATTTACCCCGCCTCACCGCTCGCGTTACCCTCTCGCCTCGCTCTGCATTTACCCTCGCACTCTCGCTGGGTTGACCCCCGCACTCTCGCTGCGTTTACCCCACCTCTGCTGCGTTTACCCCGCTACTCGCTGCGTTTACCCTCGCACTCGCTGTACTTACCCCGCACTCTCGCTCGTTACCCCCGCACTCGCTCGCCCGTTTACTCCCGCCTCTTGCGTTTCCGCCGCACTCTCGCTGTGTTTACCCCGCCTCGCTGTGTTTACCCTCGCACTCTACATGTATTTACCCTCGCCCCACTCTCGCTGTGTTTTACCCTACTTGCTCTGGCTGTGTTTACCCCTGCACTCTCGCTGTATTTACCCTGCAGTCTCCTATATTGGCAGTATTTATTTGAATCATAATGCTCTTTTATTGATCTCGAAAGAGTGTGTAAACACCCTGCATTTACTCCCCTCAAATACCAACGGCATTCATTCCCCTAGAAATACTCTCTGTGCATGGAACACACCCTCTGTTTTGCCCGCACTCTCATGGTGTTTAGCCCTACACTCTACGCTGTGTTGACCCCACACTCTCATTATATTGACCAGTATTTATTTGAATCATAATACTTTATTGATCTCGAAGAAAGAATTATGTAAACACCCTGTATTTACCCTCAAATACAAACTGCATTCATTCCCAAATACTCAAACTCTGTGCATGAATACGCCCTGTGTTTACCCCAGCACTCTCGCTGTGTTTTCATCGCCTCTACGCTGTGTTTCCCCCCTCGCACTCTTGCTGCGTTTCCCCACTTACTCTCGCTGTGTTTCGCCCTTTCGCACCCTCTGCTGTCTTTACCCCTGCTCAGTAGTGTGACCCATTATTGGACCCACTAATGCTATTGATCTCGAAGGAAATTGTGTAAATACCCTGTATTTACCCTCAAATACAAGCGGCATTCATTCCCAAATACTCTCTCTGCATGAATCAGCAGCCTGTGTTTACCCCCACGCACTCGCTGTGCTTACCCCGAATCTCGCCGTGCTTGACCCCGCACCTCTCATGGCTGTGTTTACTCCCGCACTCATTGCTGTGTTTGCCCGAACTGGTTTCCGCCCTGTATTTTACCCTCACTCGCTGCATGTGTTACCCTACCGCCTCTGCTGCACTTTCGCCTCTGTGTTTTACCCCGTTCCCTCTCGCTGTGTTTTACCCCGCACTCTCGCTCGTTTACCCTGCAACACTCTCGCTCGTTTACCCCTTTACTCTCGCTGCGTTTACCCCTTTCGCCTCTCTGCTGTCGTTTTACCCCGAACTCTGTCTCTTCGCGTTTACCCCTTGAACTCACTCTCTAGCGTGTGTAAATGCCCCGCCTCGCTGTGTTTACCCCGCCTCGCTGCGTTTACCCACGCGCACTCTGCTACCTTGTATTTACCCTGGCTGTGCTTCCGCCCAGACTCTCGCTGTGTTTACCCCGCTTTACACCCTCGCTGTGTTTACTCCGCACCCTCTGCTCGTTTACCCGCCGCCTCATTTCACGGTTTACCCCCACACTTTCGCTGGGTTTTACCCCGCCACCCTCGCTGTGTTTACCCCGCACTCTCAAGCTGCGTTTACCCTCGCACTCTCGCTGCGTTTACCCCCGCCTCTCGCTGCGTTTACCCCGCACTCTCGCTGCGTTTACCCACGCACTCTCGCTCGTTTGCCCCCTTGCTCTGCGTTTACCCTCGCACTACTCGCTGCGTTTACCCCGCACTCTAGCTGCGTTTGCCCGCCTCACTCGCTGCGTTTACCCCCACTCTCGCTGCGTTTACCCTCGCCCCACTCGCTCGCGTACTTACGAACTCGCCGTCTCTTCGTTTACCCCGCACCCTCAAAGCTGCGTTTTACTCCCGCACTCTTCGCTGTGTTTACCCCGAACTCTCGCTCGTTTACCCCACCTCCACTCGCGTGCTTTTACTCTCATGTGATTGCGCACTCGCTGTGTTTTGCCCGCCCGAACTCTCGCTGTGTTTACCCCGCCTCTCGCTGTGTTTACCCCGCACTCTGCGCTCGTTTACCCCGCACTCTCGCTGCGTTTACCACCGCCTCTCGCTGCGTATTTACCTCGCACTCTCGCTGTGTTTACCCCGCACTCTCGCTTCACTGCGTTTACCCCGTACTCTCGCTGCGTTACCACCGCCTCTCTGTCGCTCGCCGTTTACCCCGCACCCTCGCTGCTCTCGTTTACTCCCGCACTCTTGCTGTGTTTCCGCCCGAACTCTCGCTGTGTTTACCGCACTCTGCTGTGTTTACCCCGCCTCTCGCTGCGTTTTACCCTGCACCCTATCGCTGCGTTTACTCCGCACTCTGTTCTGTGTTTACCCGCACTCTCGCTGTGTTTACCCCTTGCTCTCGCTGCGTTGCCCCTTACTCTCGCTGTGTTTACGCCGCACTCTCGCTGCGTTTACCCCGCGCCTCTCATGTGTTTACGCACTCGCTCGTTTACCCCCGCACTCTCGCTCGTTTACCCCGCACTCTAAGCTCACGTTTACCCCGCACCCTAGCTGCGTTTACTCACGTGTTTTCCCTTCGAACTCTCGCTGTGTTTACCCCCGCACTCTAGCTGTGTTTACCCCGCACTCTCGCTGCGTTTACCCTCGCCTCTCGCTCGCATTTACCCCATACTCTCGCTCGTTTACCCGCACCCTCGCTGCGTTTACTCCCTTTACCCTCGCTGCGTTTGCCCCGCACTCGCTCGCTGCGTTTACCCCGAACTCTCGCTGTGTTTACCCGCCCTCGCTGTCGTTTACCCCTGGGCCTCATTCGCTGCGTTTACCCTCGCACTTACTCACTACGTTTACCCCACTTACTCTCGCATTTCGCGTTTACCCCGCACCACTCGCTGCGTTTACCCTCGCACTCTCGCTCGTTTACCCTCTCGCGCCTCGCTATTCGCGTTTACCCCCTACGCACTCATCGCCCGTGTTTACCCGCACTCTCGCTGTGTTTACCCCGCCGCTTGCTCTCGCTGCGTTTACCCCCCGCCTCTCGCTGTGTTTACCCCCGCACTCTACGCTGTGTTTACCCCCGCACTCTACTGCGTGTTTACCCCCGCACTCTGCGCTGTGTTTACCGAACTCGCACTCTACGCTAGTGTTTACCCAGCACTCTCAGCTGTGTTTACCTCCGCACTCTCGCTGTGTTTACCCCGCACTCTCGCTGCGTTTACCCTGCACTCTCGCCATGTGCTTACCCGAACTCGCCGTGCTTACCTCGCACCTCTGCGCTCGTTTACCCTGCTGTGTTTACTCCCCACTCTCGCTGTGTTTTTACCCCCCGCTGCGTTTACCCCGCACTGCGCTGCGTTTACCCTCGCCTCTCGCTGCGTTTACCCTCGCACTCGCTGTTTACCCCGCACTCTCGCTCTCGTGCTTACCCTGCTTGCGTTACTCGCACTCGTGTTTACTCGCACTCTGCTGCGTTTACCCTGCAGCACTCACCGCTCGCGTTTACACTCTATTCGCCTCGCACTCTCGCTGCGTTTACCCTAACACTTGCTCGCTCGTTTACCCTCGCACTCTGCTCGCGTTTACCCCGCGCACTCTCGCTGCGTTTACCCTCGCACTCTCGCTCGTACCCGCTCGCTGCGTTTACCCTCGCACCTCGCTCACTCACGTTTCTGCTGTATTTACCCTCGCACTCGCTGTATTTACCCTCGCACTCTCGCTGTATTTACCCTCGCGACCTCTCGCTGTATTTACCCTGCAGTCTCACTATATTGGCAGTATTTATTTGAATCATAATACTTTATTGATCTCAAGGAAATTGTGTAAACACCCTGCATTTACCCTCAAATACAAACGGCATTCATTCCCAAATACTCTCTGTGCATGAACACACCCTCTGTTTTGCCCCGCACTCTCGCGGTGTTTAGCCCTGCACTCTCGCTGTGTTGACCCCCACACTCTCATTATATTGACAGTATTTATTTGAATCATAATACTTTATTGATCTCGAAGGAAATTGTGTAAACACCCTGTATTTACCCTCAAATACAAACTGCATTCATTCCCAAATACTCTCTGTGCATGAATACGCCCTGTGTTTACCCCCGCACTCTCGCTGTGTTTCCGCCCGCACTCTCGCTGTGTTTCCCCCTCGCACTCTTGCTGCGTTTCCCCCCGCACTCTCGCTGTGTTTCCGCCCGCACCCTCGCTGTCTTTACCCCTGCTCAGTAATTATTTGACCCATAATACTTTATTGATCTCGAAGGAAATTGTGTAAATGCCCTGTATTTACCCTCAAATACAAACGGCATTCATTCCCAAATACTCTCTCTGCATGAATACGCCCTGTGTTTACCCCCGCACTCTCGCTGTGCTTACCCCGAACTCTCGCCGTGCTTACCCCCGCACCCTCGCTGTGTTTACTCCCGCACTCTTGCTGTGTTTCCGCCCGAACTCTTGCTGTGTTTACCCCCGCACTCTCGCTGTGTTTACCCCCGCACTCTCGCTGTGTTTACCCCCGCACTCTCGCTGCGTTTACCCTCGCACTCTCGCTGCGTTTACCCTCGCACTCTCGCTGCGTTTACCCCCGCACTCTCGCTGCGTTTACCCCCGCACTCTCGCTGCGTTTACCCCCGCACCCTCGCTGCGTTTACGCCCGAACTCTCGCTGTGTTTCCGCCCGCACTCTCGCTGTGTTTACCCCCGCACTCTCGCTGTGTTTACCCCGCTCTCGCTTGCGTTTATCTCGCCTCGCTGCGTTTACCCCGCGCACTCGCTGCGTTTACCCCGCACCCTACGCTCGTTTACTCCCACACCTCGCTGCGTTTACCCCGCACCCTCGCTGCGTTTACCGACTTCGCGCACTCTCGCGACTCGCTGCGTTTACCCTCGCACTCTCGCTATGCGTTTAATTCTCGCACTCGCTGCGTTTACCCTCGCACTTCGCTCGCTCTTCGCACTTACCGCTGCGACTCTCGCTGCGTTTACCAAGACTTCCGCCTCTAAGCTGCGTTTACCCCCTTTCTCGCGACTGCACTTACCCCGTTTACTCTCGTTTACTCGCTATTTACCCTCGCACTCTCGCTGCGTTTACCTCGCACTCGCTATGCGTTTACCCCGCGACTCTCGCACCCCGCCTCTCGCTCGTTTACCGCACTCGCTCGTTTACCCGCACTTTCGTTTACTCGCCTCGCTGCGTTTACCCTCGCCTCTCGCTTGCGTTTACCCAGACTTCGCTCTACTCGCACTCGTTTACCCTCGCACTCGCTATGCGTTTACCCTCGCACTCTCGCTAAGGCGTTTACCCTCGCACTCTCGCTATGCGTTTACCCTCGCACTCGCTGCGTTTACTCCCTCGCGACTCGCTGCGTTTACCCCCGCACTCTCGCTGCGTTTACCCTCGCACTCTCGCTGCGTTTACCCCCGCACTCTCGCTGCGTTTACCCCCGCACTCTCGCTGTATTTACCCTCGCACTCTCGCTGTGTTTACCCTCGCACTCTCGCTGTATTTACCCTCGCACTCTCGCTGTGTTTACCCTCGCACTCTCGCTGTATTTACCCCTGCAGTCTCACTATATTGGCAGTATTTATTTGAATCATAATACTTTATTGATCTCGAAGGAAATTGTGTAAACACCCTGCATTTACCCTCAAATACAAACGGCATTCATTCCCAAATACTCTCTGTGCATGAACACACCCTCTGTTTTGCCCACACTCTCGCACTCAGCGGTGTTTAGCCCTGCACTCTCGCTGTGTTGACCCCACACTCTCATTATATTGACAGTATTTATTTGAATCATAATACTTTATTGATCTCGAAGGAAATTGTGTAAACACCCTGTATTTACCCTCAAATACAAACTGCATTCATTCCCAAATACTCTCTGTGCATGAATCGCCCTGTGTTTACCCCGCCTCTCGCTGTGTTTCCGCCCGCTCTCGCTGTGTTTCCCCCCTCGCACTCTTGCTGCGTTTCCCCGCACTCTCGCTGTGTTTCCGCCCGCACCCGCTGTCTTTACCCCTGCTCAGTAATTATTTGACCCATAATACTTTATTGATCTCGAAGGAAATTGTGTAAATGCCCTGTATTTACCCTCAAATACAAACGGCATTCATTCCCAAATACTCTCTCTGCATGAATACGCCCTGTGTTTACCCCCGCACTCTCGCTGTGCTTACCCCGAACTCTCGCCGTGCTTACCCCCGCACCCTCGCTGTGTTTACTCCCGCACTCTTGCTGTGTTTCCGCCCGAACTCTTGCTGTGTTTACCCCCGCACTCTCGCTGCGTTTACCCTCGCACTCGCTGTGTTTACCCCGCACTCGCTGCGTTTACCCTCGCACTCTCGCTGCGTTTACCCTCGCACTCTCGCTGCGTTTACCCCCGCACTCTCGCTGCGTTTACCCCCGCACTCTCGCTGCGTTTACCCCCGCACCCTCGCTGCGTTTACTCCCGCACTCTCGCTGTGTTTCCGCCCGAACTCTCGCTGTGTTTACCCCCGCACTCTCGCTGTGTTTACCCCCGCACTCTCGCTGCGTTTACCCTCGCACTCTCGCTGCGTTTACCCCCGCACTCTCGCTGCGTTTACCCCCGCACCCTCGCTGCGTTTACTCCCGCACCCTCGCTGCGTTTACCCCCGCACCCTCGCTGCGTTTACCCCCGCACCCTCGCTGCGTTTACCCCCGCACTCTCGCTGCGTTTACCCCCGCACTCTCGCTGCGTTTACCCTCGCACTCTCGCTGCGTTTACCCCCGCACTCTCGCTGCGTTTACCCCCGCACTCTCGCTGCCTTTACCCCGCACTCGCTCAGCGCGCCCCCGACTCGCTGCGTTTACCCTCGCACTCTCGCTGCGTTTACCCTCGCACTCTCGCTGCGTTTACCCTCGCACTCTCGCTGCGTTTACCCCCGCACTCTCGCTGCGTTTACCCTCGCACTCTCGCTGTGCTTACCCCGAACTCTCGCCGTGCTTACCCCCGCACCCTCGCCGTGTTTACTCCCGCACTCTTGCTGTGTTTCCGCCCGAACTCTCGCTGTGTTTACCCCGCGACTCGCTGTGTTTACCCCGCCTCTCGCTGTGTTTACCCCAGACTCGCTGTGTTTACCCCGCGACTCGCTGTGTTTCCCCCCGCACTCTCGCTGTGTTTACCCCCGCACTCTCGCTGCGTTTACCCTCGCACTCTCGCCGTGCTTACCCCGAACTCTCGCCGTGCTTACCCCCGCTGTGTTTACTCCCGCACTCTCGCTGTGTTTACCCCCGCACTCTCGCTGCGTTTACCCTCGCACTCTCGCTGCGTTTACCCTCGCACTCTCGCTGCGTTTACCCTCGCACTCTCGCTGCGTTTACCCCCGCACTCTCGCTGCGTTTACCCCCGCACTCTCGCTGCGTTTACCCTCGCACTCTCGCTGCGTTTACCCCCGCACTCTCGCTGCGTTTACCCTCGCACTCTCGCTGCGTTTACCCCCGCACTCTCGCTGCGTTTACCCCCGCACTCTCGCTGTATTTACCCTCGCACTCTCGCTGTGTTTACCCTCGCACTCTCGCTGTATTTACCCTCGCACTCTCGCTGTGTTTACCCTCGCACTCTCGCTGTATTTACCCCTGCAGTCTCACTATATTGGCAGTATTTATTTGAATCATAATACTTTATTGATCTCGAAGGAAATTGTGTAAACACCCTGCATTTACCCTCAAATACAAACGGCATTCATTCCCAAATACTCTCTGTGCATGAACACACCCTCTGTTTTGCCCCGCACTCTCGCGGTGTTTAGCCCTGCACTCTCGCTGTGTTGACCCCCACACTCTCATTATATTGACAGTATTTATTTGAATCATAATACTTTATTGATCTCGAAGGAAATTGTGTAAACACCCTGTATTTACCCTCAAATACAAACTGCATTCATTCCCAAATACTCTCTGTGCATGAATACGCCCTGTGTTTACCCCCGCACTCTCGCTGTGTTTCCGCCCGCACTCTCGCTGTGTTTCCCCCTCGCACTCTTGCTGCGTTTCCCCCCGCACTCTCGCTGTGTTTCCGCCCGCACCCTCGCTGTCTTTACCCCTGCTCAGTAATTATTTGACCCATAATACTTTATTGATCTCGAAGGAAATTGTGTAAATGCCCTGTATTTACCCTCAAATACAAACGGCATTCATTCCCAAATACTCTCTCTGCATGAATACGCCCTGTGTTTACCCCCGCACTCTCGCTGTGCTTACCCCGAACTCTCGCCGTGCTTACCCCCGCACCCTCGCTGTGTTTACTCCCGCACTCTTGCTGTGTTTCCGCCCGAACTCTTGCTGTGTTTACCCCCGCACTCTCGCTGTGTTTACCCCCGCACTCTCGCTGTGTTTACCCCCGCACTCTCGCTGCGTTTACCCTCGCACTCTCGCTGCGTTTACCCTCGCACTCTCGCTGCGTTTACCCTCGCACTCGCTGCTCGTTTACCCCACTCGCTGCGTTTACCCCGCACCCTCGCTCGTTTACTCCCCGACTCGCTGTGTTTCCGCCCGAACTCTCGCTGTGTTTACCCCCGCACTCTCGCTGTGTTTACCCCGCACTCGCTGCGTTTACCCTCGCCTCTCGCTGGCGTTTACCCCGCACCTCGCTCGTTTACCCCGCACCCTAGCGTTTACCCCCCGCGACCCGCCTCAGCGTTTCCCGCACTCTCGCTGCGCTTTACCCCCCGCACTCTCGCTGCGCGACCTGCGACTCGCTATCCTCTGACTCGCTGCGTTTACCCCCCCTCGCGACTCGCTATAAGCGTTTACCCTCGCACTCGCTATGGCGCACCCCTCAAGACTCGCTGTATTTACCCTCGCACTCTCGCTGTGTTTACCCCCGCACTCTCGCTGCGTTTACCCCCGCACTCTCGCTGCGTTTACCCTCGCACTCTCGCTGCGTTTACCCTCGCACTCTCGCTGCGTTTACCCCCGCACTCTCGCTGCGTTTACCCCCGCACTCTCGCTGCGTTTACCCCCGCACTCTCGCTGCGTTTACCCCCGCACTCTCGCTGCGTTTACCCCCGCACTCTCGCTGCGTTTACCCCCGCACTCTCGCTGCGTTTACCCCCGCACTCTCGCTGCGTTTACCCCCGCACTCTCGCTGCGTTTACCCTCGCACTCTCGCTGCGTTTACCCTCGCACTCTCGCTGCGTTTACCCTCGCACTCTCGCTGCGTTTACCCTCGCACTCTCGCTGCGTTTACCCTCGCACTCTCGCTGCGTTTACCCTCGCACTCTCGCTGCGTTTACCCTCGCACTCTCGCTGCGTTTACCCTCGCACTCT
Source organism: Plotosus lineatus (assembly GCA_024760905.1). Classification (NCBI taxonomy): domain Eukaryota; kingdom Metazoa; phylum Chordata; class Actinopteri; order Siluriformes; family Plotosidae; genus Plotosus; species Plotosus lineatus. The sequence goes on from CM045749.1 coordinate 1,329,229, forward strand.
CGCTGCGTTTACCCTCGCACTCTCGCTGCGTTTACCCCCGCACTCTCGCTGCGTTTACCCTCGCACTCTCGCTGCGTTTACCCCCGCACTCTCGCTGTATTTACCCTCGCACTCTCGCTGTGTTTACCCCCGCACTCTCGCTGCGTTTACCCCCGCACTCTCGCTGCGTTTACCCTCGCACTCTCGCTGCGTTTACCTCGCGACTCTCGCTGCGTTTACCCCCCTGACTCGCTGGGCGCGTTTACCCCTCGCACTCGCTGCGTTTACTCCTCGCACTCGCTCGTTTACACCAAGACTCTGCGCGTTTCCTCAGACTCGCCTGCGTTTACCCCACTCTCGCTGTATTTACCCTCGCACTCGCTGTGTTTACCCCGCACTCTCGCTCGCTACCCCGCGACTCGCTAAGGCGTTTACCCCGACTCTCGCCAGCTTACTCCCCAGACTCTCGCTGTATTTACCCTCGCACTCTCGCTGTGTTTACCCTCGCACTCTCGCTGTATTTACCCCTGCAGTCTCACTATATTGGCAGTATTTATTTGAATCATAATACTTTATTGATCTCGAAGGAAATTGTGTAAACACCCTGCATTTACCCTCAAATACAAACGGCATTCATTCCCAAATACTCTCTGTGCATGAACACACCCTCTGTTTTGCCCCGCACTCTTGCGGTGTTTAGCCCTGCACTCTCGCTGTGTTGACCCCCACACTCTCATTATATTGACAGTATTTATTTGAATCATAATACTTTATTGATCTCGAAGGAAATTGTGTAAACACCCTGTATTTACCCTCAAATACAAACTGCATTCATTCCTAAATACTCTCTGTGCATGAATACGCCCTGTGTTTATCCCTGCACCTTGTGGTTACTCCCGCAGTGTTTAGCCCCGCACCCGCGCTGCGTTTACCCCCCCCACACACACACACACACCCCACACACACACACACACACACACCCCCACACACACACACACACACACACCCCCGGACTCTCGCTGTACTGACTGAATTCTCCCTGCGGCATTTTCCCAAATAATGACTGTATTTCCCTGTGAAAACATACACCCCTGTCCTCAACACCCCCACCCCACACACACTGTATTTACCCCCTGATACACCCAGTATTTACCCCCGGATACTCCCAGTATTTACCCCCGGATACTCACTGTGTCTGTGTTTAGATTCGCTTTTCTTGTCCTTTGGAGTTCTCCGTTTTGGTATAAGTCCGTTCATTTTGTTTTCAATTAATTCATTTCTTAATTTTGATAAATTTCACCTGAAGGACTAAATCTCCAAAATTCCGCATCAGGCGGTGAAACCGGATTCTGAGAAGTCCTCCATTCGAATTTTATTTCTCAAAATTGAGACCGTCTTCACTGTTGAGTTTTCAACAGGTAGAAAATCACCGAGGCCTTTCAGCACTTCCAAACTGATTCACTTCACCGAGCCGAGTCTTCATTCGACACTGAATCAGCGAATCGAACATACAACGTTGATTCTTTGGAAACAAACAGCCAGTCGTGTGTTGGCTCTTTTATGTAACGCAAGTCACCACATGTTTGGGATCGGTTTGGATTTTACTTTTCTTTGGTTCTGCACTGAAACTGAAGTCTTATCTACAGAAGTCGTCGTGGAAGCCTCCTGTTTAATAATGTGTCTCATGTTTATACAATTATTTTTACCCTGGGGCCACACCTCATCTATGTCTCCTACACAAAACCCAACAATAAAAAACAACAACAATAACAATAACAACAACAACAACAACAACAACAATAATAATAATAATAATAATAGATATGTGACTGTAGACTGTATTTCCTCATTTTGTCAAAGTTAGTCTCAATACTGGTGTCTGTGTTTCTCTAACAACATCGTTTGCTTGAAGTTCAAATGCTCACATTAGCTGTTGTGAAATGTCTCGATTTGAATCTGAATGAGGACAGCAGCTCTTTGTCCCACTCCAAGCTTGGCAGCAATTATTGCCAATGAACTATATTTGTTTGCAAAATTACCATCTTTTGCAATTATACCACTGCAATGAGATGAAGGCACATTAGGGTTCTGCTGTTTTACCTGTGGTTCTCTCCATGTCCTGCTCACAGAAGACATGTTGTTTTTCTCCAGCAGCGTTACCATCTTCAGAAACGCTGGGCAGTTCTGTTCAGTCAGAGAGAAGGAATATAAATCACAGTTATAGCGCATGTCTGAATATTTCTCTTCATTAGCTTCAGTAAGTTTACATTCCTGTCTTCCTGTTAGCGTGGAACCTTGGTTTTGATGTTTCCAAGTGGCATTCGATCCTCATGATTCCTGCTCTCACCACACCTTAAACTTCTCTCAGGTCCCTTCATAACTGCTTATTTAGCTGGTTCTGCAGTGGCCTCCCTTTAGTGTAATGCTGTCCAGTTCATCATATTAGAAACTTGGTTGTATTTTATGCTAATTTGTAAATTTTATAAATATATATATATATATATATATATATGTCTGTCTTCCTTTCAGCTTTTTCCCTTTTACTCAGGAGTCGCCACAGCAAATCTTCTGATTCACACGTTTGAGTTGGCAGAGGTTTTTACGTCGGATGCCCTTCCTGTCACAACCCTTTATAGTAAGGGACAGAAATACGCTGACGGCTTTGCAGCCTAAATATATAGCCTATATATATATATATATATATACACTGTGTGTGCTTGTGTGTGTGTGTGTGTGTGTGTGTGTGTGTGTGTGTGTGTGTGTGTGTGTGTCCAGCAGTTGTCACAACACTCACGTTTTCTGGGATCTTCACGTAGAGATGAGAAGAATTTCCCTCTCCTTGGAAATGCATTTGTGTCCTCTGAAGTCCGTTTATCTGCAGAAAATAGATTTAGTCAATGGAATTCTGATCCTTCACCTCTCTAGTTTTGCAGTTTTTTAAATGAACTAATGTATCTGAGAAGTATACTTGGAGTACTCACTCTTCAAACGTAAAGAGGAGAACCCCCAGCTCTGTCGGGACATCCCGTCTTCTCGCTACTGAAAAACATCAGTGGAGTCATTAAAAACAAATATTTAAAGAGGTCCAGTATAAATCGGGAAAAGTTACCTCTGAATGTTTGTCTCAGAGACTCAGAAATAAATATTTACTTTGCTTTTAATTCTGCTCAAACAGCAGGCGCATTAAACAAACACTCGCAACTAAGCCGGTGTTCACAACGATCAGCTCCTCCTTTCGCACTTCCAGTCCTTAATCCTAAACTAGTGTGCTAGAACCTGACCATGACCCATGTGAACTCCAGGTTCTTTAGCTCTAGAAACTGTTGTAGTTTAGCGGGTTACATTAAACGTAAAGTTTGAACAAGGCTCGCGCTTAATTCCAAGGCAACAGGTCCTTAAACAATCATAAAGTCTTATTGAGTGATTCATACTCCTACAGAATCATTTCTGAGTGTAAAGTAAGTCCTAGACCTTATCAACCGATTTTACTCCCTGGAGACTGACTCACACTCCTGGAGGGATTCATGCTTCCCCAATGCCTCTATAAATCAAACCCTGTTATTCCACAGACTTTACATGTAGGTACGGAGAAGTCTGTCATGTATGATGGTGATGTTGCTGACACTGGAGACCTACACCTGGAGCATTTCCTGTGTTGCTGCAGTGTGTTGAGTATTGAGTGTATGTTCACTGTGTTTTAGTCCAACCTTGTAATTGCTATGAAGTTTCTGCTGAAAGCCCTCATGACACCTGAACCTGCAAATCTGCAGCATGTTGGTGATTTTAATTTCCTATAAATAAACTTGTGTGCATCAAATGGAAGTTTCAGTGTGTGTGTGTGTGTGTGTGTGTGTGTGTGTGTGTACATGTGTGTGTGTGTGTGTGTGCGTGTCTGTTCTGATATTGTGAAAGAGCAGAAATAATCACAAAGTGGTGAACAACATTCGAATACCATTCAAAGCAGTGTGCTCTTATTAAAATCGTGATGTTTCTGGCGTAGAACCCGATCAGTTGAATATGTTTTCTGACGGAGGATTAAAACCCTGAATTTTCTCACACAACATCCTCCACTCAAGGAGTAGCAGCAACAGGAGGTCAAAGGGTTCTGAAGTTAGTGGGTTTTATAAGGCAAATGACAATCCATGCATGAAAACCAGTCAACCACAATCTCTCTCTCTCTCTCTCTCTCTGTGTGTGTGTGTGTGTGTGTGCGTGTTTGTGTGTGCGTGTGCGCGCGCGCGTGTGTGTGTGTGTGTGTGTGTGTGTGTGTGTATGTTTGGATCTCATATTGACACTGTGCACAGAAGGCCGTGTTGTTTTCATTAACAATTTTACATATATTGTTTTATCAGAGGCAAAAATTATTCAAGAAAATTAAAAAACTTATCTGAGAACAAAAGCAGTGCTGATTCATATGGATATTTAACAGTAACTTAAAAAATTCAGGAAGATTTATGTTTACTGTTTGAAATTTCATCCTAGACAATGGAATAAAGAATATAATATTTCTTGTAACGCACACTCACTCACACTCACACACACACACACACACACACACACACACACACACACACACTCACACACACACACACACACACACACACACACACACACACACACACACACACACACACACACACACACACACACACACACACACACACACACACACACCATATTTAAGCAGATATTTAACTGTCACTGAGTCACAGCATTCATCAGCCCCAACATTGCTTTCGTCAAAAACTGTTTATTAAATCAATATCTATTTCTGTATCACTTTATAACTATGAATCATATTCAGTCTAAATCAATCCATAAGAGCACAAATCAAATCAAGTGAATCTCAACAAACAGAAAGCAAAAGAAACACGTGTCTAAAGATCATTATTCATGTGCAACAGAACACATTTCAATCTCTCTCTCTCTCTCTCTTTCACTACCACACACACACACACACACACACACACACACACACACACACACACACACACACACACACACACACACACACACACACACACATGTGTGTGGTTCACCAGTTTAGACTGTACCAGCATGATCTCTACTCTACAGAAACAGAAACCAAACCCCCACAGTGCAGAAGAGATGAGAGTTCACTTTATTCACTTCTCACTACAGTCAAACTTGACAATCTGACTGTATGATATCAGGACTATGATCTCGGCTTTTACTGATTTCCTCTACTCTCGGTGAAACTCCGCCCAGCATCAAAGTCCCCCGGAATTTATTTACCAAGAATTTACTGAGGAGGTCAAAAGGCTGCTTGGTGGCTCCAAATATACATTTACACCATTTGGTGGATGCTTTTATCCAATTATAATTCTTTTATACAACGGCGCAATTGAAGGTTTAGGGCCTTTCTTAAAGGCCCCACAGTGGTGACTGAACCACTGACCTTTGAATTAATAACCTATTCCCTTATCCACTAAGCCACCACTGCCTTAAATCACCCCGAGGTGAGAAGGTGAGTGTGATTATATAGCGTAGACCTGTTGAGCTACCAGTGAATATTTTTATAATGCATTGAAATTTTGTCGTGTTTTTTCCTTTTCTTTTCTTATGACCACATTTAGGGGAGGACAATGAAAACAACAGAGATTATAGTTACAAACTTCACTTGTGAGTTGCACTTTTGAGTTGCATCCACTAATCTCACTCTGTCCACCAGTGCACTGAGCATGGAGCTTCCAAGGAACCAGTCAGAGCACAGTAGGCACAGAGAATGAAAGTCCATGAATAGGAGGATGAAGTCGAACAGGTCGTTCTGTTTCAGGGGGAAGGTGGTGAAACAGCGTCCTGAATATCTGGGCAGGTTTTTGAATTAGGAATCAAACTTTGTTGCCCCACTGGTGCCTGGAACAAAAAAGGAAGGTCTGAAAATGCTTTTTGGCTGAGATGGGCTCCAGTTACCCTATGACTCTATTAGGGTAAAGTGAAAATGAGTTCAGTATCTGAGCTTTAAAGTGTGTTTTTGAGTAACTGTGACTCTGTTAGATTTGTGCATATAAGTGAAATAGGTGGTTAAAATTATTGTATTCATATTTATAAACAGTGTGTGTGTGTGTGTGTGTGTGTGTGTGTGTGTGTGTGTGTGTGTGTGTGTGTTTGCGCAAGTGGGTGACGACTTGACAGGGAAAAGAGAAACAACTATAGGGTAGCGTCTCCTTCTGGTGTGTAGAATAAAACACAGATACAGTGGTAACTCGACTTACGAAATTAATCCGTTCCAAGGGCGAGTTCGTAAGTCAAAATGTTGTTCGATAAAACAAAAATTCCCATAGGAAGTAATAGAATACCAATTAATCCGTTCCATCCCCCTCCTGAACTCATATTACCTGACACGAACATGTATTTTTGACGTAATATATTAAAAATAAACATGTAACAATAAACATGTCACAGTAACATTAGTAATACTGTAATTAATAATAAATAATACAACAAGAATAAACAATAAGTCAATAAACAATACAATAAGTGTGTCTGTACTTAAGCATAGCACTTAACACTAACTTACACTACTTTTTTTTTTTTTACTTTTAATTAATGAATTAATTAATTTATTTGGGATTTTTTAGCTGTCTTCTGCAGCTTGGCTTTCGACTTTGATCCACAATAGGAGAAGCCTCTACGTCTCATCATTGTACAGAATTGTACCGATGCTCGATGCATTCTTCCCATACTCCTTACACAGATCGACCACGCGGACTCCTTTTCCATGTTTATCTACGATTTCAAGCTTCGTTTAAAGAGAAATCGGTTTTCTCCTCTTAAATACACCAGTCACCTTCTTACAACTCATCTTAAAAACATTGGGAATGCACAATAAAACAATAAGACTAAAAAAGTCAGAAAATCTCAACCACAGAAAAGAAAAACTTTTGTGCTTGTGCACGCTACAAATGCCGGCGTGGAGGAATACAAGGCTAATTGGTGCGTATGACTATGGGGAAAATGCTTCTTTAACAGACTGTACTGGTAGAGCAGTTTTAAGTGTGATTGCACATCCTCGACACCAGGTGGGAGTGGTGCTCTCACTGTGTTCCTTATGGTGTAGAGAAAGTTTTTTTTGTTAACCCTGATGTCTGTCTACCTTTCAGCTTTTTCCCTTTTACTCGGGAGTCGCCACAGCAAATCATCTGATTCGCACGTTTGATTTGGCAGAGGTTTTTACGTCGGATGCCCTTCCTGTCACAACCCTTTTAGCAAGGGACAGAAACACGCTGACGACTTTACGAAAGTCAGCAATGGTTCTTTTACATCAACCTCTCACCATGGACAGTGAGAGACATGGCCCGCCTTTGAAAACCCAGTTAGCCGCACTGGGGGGGACAGTGACAACCTTGTGGAGTGTGGGACTCGAACCCCCAACCTTTGGATCAGCGATCCAGCGTCCTATACCACTAGACCACCACTGCCCTGATAACCGTAGTTTTTGAATATACTGTTGTTTATGATCGTTATCATAATTACCAGGGAGCTCGGAAAGCACTGGGATTGTATTACGGCTGTCAACAGTCATATTTATATAATCTACCACGCTAAAAACAGGCACCTCATTTGCAAACTATATGTTTGTTTTCACTCCAATATGGAGTTGCTACTCAGCATGTCAAGTGACTGCAAAACCGCTATAGAGAGCATCATAGAAAATAATTGAGAAGCACTGCACACAGCGTTCTCGAGGAAATAATTTAAGCTGTTGTGAAGTGTCAGTCAAGCCTTTCTGACCAATCAGAGTCCAGAAGCAGTATAAGAAAAATGTGTGGACTGTTTCTGGATTTGCGTCTGTGGCAGCGGTGGATTTTAATATTGATGAGCACTGTGCATGCAGGATACCATTTGCTGAAAGAATTTGACCATTTTACAAATGACCTTTGACCCTGAGCCCGACAGGACCTTAACCCTAAAGGGTTAAACTGTTTATTTCTTGCTGTGTTGTAGTGCAGAACATGGAGATTAGGGTTTATGTGGTTTATATATAGCCGGCTGTGTTCCCTATGGAGCTGATCTGTGACCCACAGAACGTTTTCCTGTTAGAACAGAAAGAGACACTGCTGTGGGAATCCTTCAAGGATTGGTCTCCAGCCGTGCATTAAAGTGGGAACTGATTCGATCCAGAATTGACAGAACTAGAGAATAAAGGACAAGAAAGCAAACAAAATCATCACTCCAGTATCCGTAGCACTCTATTAAACCTCTGGTGTGGCCCTTTAATAACCACGTGGCGATGTTCTGGTGACCCTTATAATGTTTACTGTTATTGTAAAGATTAGCACGAGATTAGCACGAGATCAGCATGAAACAGAGCAGTGGCAATGAGAATCACTGATAAAGGCTAGCATTCGCAATCAGTTTTTCTATTTAGTTGTTCTTGAATCGCCTGATGTGGTCTTTTCAGTCACAACCATCATTTTCCTCTATCTAGCCATCTATCTATTCATCTATTTCTATATACAAATGCAGGGATCCCTCGCTACTTCGCGCTTCAATTAATACGGCGTCAGTGCATCGCGGTTTTTGAATAAATAAATAAATAAATAAACAAATTAATTAATTAAGGAAGAATAGGTTGAAAAGTTAAGGAAAATGTCACAAAAACAAGGCCGATTATGCAAAAAAAAAACAAAAAAAAAAAACCCAAAACAAAACCCTAAACCAACACAAAACAAAAAACAACCCAAAATCTCCCATCAAAACTGTTGCATCTGCCCTGCCAGAGCCTAGTATTGAGTGTACCTCAGGAAAATGTTTAATCATTTTTCATACTTATATTTATGATCTATCTTTCTATACACTTTATTCCATTTCTATTTCTACTTGTTCTTCAATTTTATTTCACTTTCACTTTTGACCTTGGACAGCTTTGTTGGTATCTCCGGATATTTGTAAAACGAATGTTGGTAAGTTGTATTTATATTTTATTTACATCTTATGTTATTTTTTCAATGTTTAATTGTTATCATAAGCATTTATAGCATTTGATACTAGTATGTATTTATTGATATTCAGGGAAAAAGCTGAAAGGAAATCTCTCATATACATATACTACATGTACATATATGTCAGTCGGAGGTAGGGGGGTGATCCCAGATTTCAGATTTCGATGGTTGCATGGGGATATCGGTCCCAATTAACCATGGAAAGTAAGGGATTCCTGTATATACAAACCAGAGTCCAAAAAAATTGACACACTATACAAATTGTGAATAAACACTTCCGAATAGAACATAGATAACAGGTCCAAAGTTTAAACTGACAAAATGTATCATTTTAAGGGAAAAAACATGTTGAGTTTAAATTTCATAGCGTCAACAAATCTCAAAAAAGTTGCTACAGGTAGTAAGAAGAGACTGGAAAAGTCAATTGCACTTATAACGAACAGCTGGAAGACCAATGTGGTCTGTTGGCAACATAACAGAGTATAAAAAGAGCTTCTCAGAGTGGCAGTATCTCTCAGAAGCGAAGATGGGTAGAGGATCATCAATTTCCCAATGTTGCGCAGAAGAAGAGTGGAGCAATATCAGAAAGGTGTTTCCCAGTGAAAAATTGCAAACAGTTTGAAGTTATCATCATCATCCACAGTGCATCATCCAAAGATTGTGAGAATCTGGAACAATCATCTGTGCGTAAGGGTCAAGGCCAAAAATCCATACTGGATGCCTGTCATGGGCAGCTTGCACATCTGGAAAGGCACCATCAATGCATAAAGGTATATTCAGGTTCTAGAACAACATATGCTCCCATCCAGACGTCATCTCTTTCAGAGAAGACCTTGCATTTTTCAACATGATAATGGCAGATCACATGCAACATTAATTACCTCTTGGCTGTGTAGTAAAATGAGCCAGGTATTGAAATGGCCAGCCTGCAGTCCAGATCTTTCACTGAAGCTAAATCACTAAAGCTAAACTAAAGCGCTAGTTGCACTGTGAACACCTTTACTGATGAGGTCATGAGCCATCATAGAAGGGCTGATTCTGTGATACCAGGAACATTCAGCGGACCCAAGAATGCAGGAGACAGTGTAATGAAAATGGATGAGCTTTATTGTTCACAGGAAAGGCACTAAAGCACAAGGAATTCGTAATCACTATTAGAGAAGCCCAGTGATTGCTAAGTGGAATCAGGTATGTGTGTTTAGCACTCCACCTGCGTGTGACAGTCACGCTCCCTCCAACACTCAGAGAGAGAGAGAGAGAGAGAGAGAGAGAGAGAGAGAGACCAAAACCAGAGTTTCTCACAACACAGACCATAACACAATAAAATAAAAACCACAGAAAAGTTAAAGAGTCTCTCACAACACAGACCATAATATAGTGTCACACGGACAGACAATAATACAACTGAAACATACATGGGACTCACAGAAAACACTTTTAAAACCAGACACAGGAACCAAATCGCATCCTTCCGCAACGAAAAAAGTAGAAACTCCACCGAACTCAGCAAGCACATCTGGACTCTCAAAGGCACGAACATTGATCACCAGATCTCATGGAGAATTTTATCATCACACCCGACATACAACAGCTCAAACAAAAGATGCAATTTATGCCTCAGGGAGAAGTTCCTCATTATATACAGACCCGAACTGTCTTCATTAAATAAAAGAAACGAACTCGTAACTTCATGCCGACACAGGAAAAAATCATTGATTGTATCAATCTGTATCTAAACATTATATATACTTGTGTATGTGTGTGTATGTGCTTACGCACGTGTACGTACGTGTACATATATACGTAGATATGTGTATGTATGTGTACTGTATATATATGTATATATATGTATATGCGTATGTATATACATATATATATGTATGTGTATATATATATGTGTGTGTGTGTGTATGTGTATGTATATACATGTATATGCGTGTATGTAAGTGTGTATGTGTGGATACCTATATATATATATATATATATATATATATATATAAAGTGTGTACATATATGAGTCCACGGGCATGAGAAAAACTAATGTATGCACATATATGCATGTATCGATATTTAAAAGAACCCGCCCCCGAATACATAATGAACACCACCCCATCTAGAGGACGCCATGTTCATCGACATAGTACCGCCCCCAGCACTTTGTAATCATTCTTCTATAATCACCTGAAGAGAGAGGATGGTTTCACCACCCCTCGAAACAGATCTGTAGTGATAAATGGAGTTTCAATAGAAAGTCTTTGTCCTGTCCTTTTATTTTTGTTTATATATATATATGTATATATGATGAGGGTAGAGTTTATGAAGCATACTTGTATAATGAGATCAGAGAGCTTTTTGTTATATAGTTTTCTTATATATACAGTCGGCCCTCTACTTACAAGAACCTCTGAGTACGAAAAATCCAGGTTATGAAAAACATTTTCCTAAATTTTCTTCCTCTTTTTACGAAAACAACCTCTTTTTACGAAAAGCACCAAAATGTGCCATTCAAAAATTCGAACAATTCGCGAGTTGCTTGCTCATTGGCTGTCTCTCAACATCCCGCCCCGCTGGCCTCTCATTGGCCAGGAGGGAGCTGACCTGTACCCAAACTTCCTGTTTGTCACACACGTGAGGAGTTAAACAGGACTGTTGGCTTGTTTTGAGATTGTTATTGCAGTGTTATATTTCATTATCGCCAAAACCCCTCTACAGTCGGGACGATATTGAAGCAGAAGAAGACCTTAAAGCGGAAATACAGTGACGGAGGTGATTATTTCGGCACAATATTGAAGCAAAAAGAGCATAAAGTCGGAGTGCTCCGTGGGACAAGACCTCCGCTCTCGCAAGGAAGCAAGTTAATATTGAATCAGGACCTATTATCTTTCAAACAGGTACTGTAATTCCGCTTTAAATACAACATCCCATCCATTTAAACATTTATATACAATTGTGCCGTCGGCTCAAAAATTTGAAGTATTTTGACTGTCACAAACAGTGAAGAGACTATGTATGGTCTAAATGTAGTGATCGCCACTTAGCTCTACTCACTATCGCTCAACTCCCCTGGAAAGTTGTGGTCTATCTCCAGCCCACCTTACCTTCAACCGCAGACCCCGCAACAAGCTACCCATATCCAGAGAGCAGTTGAAGCCGGTTGCCATTGATCACAGTGAAGTCTGAAGACGTCTGAATAGTGACAAGAGGCAACAATGTGAGTATCGTGATTACAAATCATCAGCTGATCTGCCAGTGTTACTTCCAGGAGACCCGGTTCGAATGTCTCCGTTCCCAGGTACTAAGTCATGGAAGCCAGCAATAGTGGTAGAACGGCACAGCTCCCCTCATTCATATGTGGTTGAATACAACGGTAAGAAATATAGGAGGAATAGAAAGCACCTTCGACTATCAACATACAAGGCGCACAACCAGTCCTCACACATGTACCATCTATCAACAGGAAGTAAATAAACCATATGGGTAACGACGTAATGCAACACTGTACGGAGATTGGATTGTTTAGGCATTTCAAGAGTTCTAGAAATCTAAAAAAATGTTCCAAATTCAGTAAGCTACTCGCCAACAAAAACATATTTTTCAGTTTTCTACACAATGAATCCAAGGCTATGTGAAATTTACTATTGTTAGAATTGAAAGTGTGCTGTGTCTTCGTGTTCCTTTGTTTTCTTCAATCACAAGATACCAATGTCAATATTACCTTGATTATCTTATTGTTGCTCCAGCTAGCTGGTAGAGTCTAACCAAGGTCCTTTTGTTCTGAAAGACAACTTATCGACATTTCACTTGAATGTACTTAGTATTCGTAAAAAGCAATCTTTTCTTTCTGAATTTTTATCTGAATATGATATACAGTATGTTTTACCGAGACCCATCTAGACATAAAAAAATGAAATAGTTACTTGGGAAAACTTTCATGAACCATTACGAAGAGAGAAATTCATTCGGGGAAGGTGTAATGATGTATATTTCTAAACATCTAAGCTTTAAGAGACTCTCCAATTTAGAAAATATTTTTGATGAGTCAATATGGGTTCAGATATTCCTTCCTCAAAACCCCTTATTATGTACAGTTTACAGACCAAAAAGTAATACAGCTAATTTTGGGGGAAGATTTGATATTAGCATTGAAGGTGCTTTAGATATTTCAAATAAAATTACTGTTGTTGGAGATTTGAATGAAAATCTACTATCTGCAACTGAACGTAACTTAACAGAGATACCTGACAGCAATAACTTATGTAACATTATAACAAAACCCACCAGGATAACCAGAACAACATGCACACTATTAGATCTAATCATTGTCAGTGATGAAGTTGGTGTTGCAGAATGAGGTGTGCTTTGCTTTGATAAAACTATAAGTGATCATAAGGGATGTCTGATGTACAAGTGTCGACTAAGGTTGCATACCCTAGGAAAGTCTGGTGCTATAAAGATGGTGATTATAATAAACTGAACAAGCTTATCAACAATATGGCTTTGGTTGCCATTGTTTGGTAACTTTTCGAATGCTGACGATGCTTTTGTGTATTTTATGAAGGATTTATTGATTATGCCAGACAATGTATTCCATCTATAACTGTGATGATAAGACCTAATGATAAACCGTGGTATGATTCAAATATTCGACGTGAAAGTAGGAAGCTGGACCGACTGCAGAAAAAAAGCCAAGTGAACAAACAATGATTCCGATATCAAGAAATACAAGAAACAGCGAAACAAGGTTAACAACATGAAATGTTGTGCTAAAGAAAATTTCTATTCCAGTCTTCACGAATCTTTATTTGAACTTTATGGAGAAGACAAATAATCATACTGGAAATTTTATGCAGTTTAATCAAGACATCTGGTTCCACTTCTACTATTCCTGCTCTAAAAAGAAATGTTATCGAGAAAAGTCCGTCAGCTTTGTCAGATATAGATAAAGCTTACATGTTAAATGAATATTTCAAATCTGTAGCTAATCTGAATGGTGCAGAAAACAAGTCTCTACCTCATTTTGACAGGCGAACTGACTCAATTATAGATAACCAGGGATTTAGCTCAGTTGGTCGAGCGTCCGCTTTATCCTCCGGAAGGTCGGAGCTCGAATCTAGCCGTGTTATACCATAAGACGGTAAAATTTGGTAGTTGTTGCTTCCTGCTTGACGCTCAGCATCAAAGGATAGTACAACGCAATAACTGGCGCCGCACAGTGCTGAAAGGTGCCCGGAGCACAAAAAACACTAAAGAGCGCTTTGAGCATAATATTCAGTATGGATAAAGCGCGATATAAATCTACTACAATACAATGGATGACATTAAGATCGATGTCAATGAGATCTCTGACATAATCAAGTGTCTACCTCTCAAGAAAGCTGTTGGACCAGACCAAATAAGTTATCAATTACTCAGAACTACTGTTGAGTCCATAAGACCTGTACTGTGCATATTATTTAACATGTCTCTCAATTCATCAGTATGCAGCCGTGAGGGGGGCACAAACAAGTGCCCGCCCTCACACCCGTCCCAAGCCTGGATAAATGCAGAGAGTTGCAGCAGCAAGGGCATCCAGCGTAAAACTTTTGCCAGAATACAAAATGCAAACTGTAAAGACAAATTTCATACCGGATCGGTCGACGCCCGGGTTAACAACGACTGCAATTAGTGCTGTTAACCAACAGGGTGCTGGGGGAAATTGGACTACTGTTGGTCAAAGAAGGAGAGGTCAAAGAAGGAGAGGCAGGAGGTGTGTCCGTAGGCAGAGAGAGAAGAGAAAAAGCACGAGTTTAGGACCGAGAGTAGGGACTTTGAATGTTGGAACTATGACAGGAAAAGGTAGAGAGCTGGCTGACATGATGCAGAGGAAGAAGGTGGACATACTGTGTGTTCAGGAGACCTGGTGGAAAGGTAGCAAGGCTAGAAGCTGTTTTTATATGGTGTGGATGGGAAGAGAAATGGAGTAGGAGTCATCTTGAAGGAGGGGTTGGTCAGGAATGTTCGAGAAGTGAAAAGAGTATAAGACAAAGTGATGTGTCTCAAGTTAGAAATTTAAGGTGTGATGTTCAATGTTGTTAGTGCTTATGCCCCACAGGCAGGATGTGAGCTAGAAGAGAAGGAGAGATTCTGGAGTGAGTTAGATAAAGTGATGCAGAGTACCCCCAGAGGTGAAAGAGTGGTCATTGGTGCAGACTTCAACAGACATGTTGGTGCAGGCAACAGAGGGGATGAGGAAGTGATGGGCAGGTTTGGTATCCAGGATAGGAACACAGAAGGTCAGATGTTGATAGATTTTGCAAAAAGGATGGAAATGGCTGTGGTGAATACTTTCTTCCAGAAGAGAGAGGAGCAGAGGGTGACCTATAAAAGCGGCGGTAGGAGCACACAGGGAGACTACATCTTGTGTAGGTGATGTAATTTGAAGGCAGTCAGTGACTGCAAAGTTTTAGTGGGTGAGAGTGTTGCCAAACAGCATCAGATAGTGGTGTGCAGGATCATGCTGATGGTCAGGAAGGTAAAGAAGGCAAAGGCAGAGCAGAAGACAAAGTGGTGGAAGCTGAAAAAGGAAGAGTGTCGTGTTGTCTTCAAGGAGGCATTGAAACAGGTTTTGGGTGGTCAGGAAGGACTGGACAACTACAGCTAATGTGATCAGGGAGACAGGTAGGAGAGTACTTGGTGTTTCATCTGGAAGGACAGTAGATAAGGAGACTTGGTGGTGGAACGAGGAAGTGCAGGAGTGTGTACAAAAGAAGAGGTTAGCTAAGAAGAAGTGGGACATAGAGAGGACCGAAGAGCGTAAGGTATAAGGCGAAGGTAGCAGTGTCAAAGGCCAAACAGAGGGCCGATGATGACTTGTATGATAGGTTGGACAGAAAGGAGGGAGAAAAGGATTCATACAGGTTGACACAGCAGAAAAATAAAGATGGGAAGGACGTGCAGCAAGTTAGAGTGATTAAGGACAGAGAGGGAAATGTATTGACTGATGACAGAAGTGTGCTGGGAAGATGGAAAGAGTACTTTGAAGAGCTGATGATGAGGAAAATGAGAGAGAAAAAAGAGTAGGAGAGGTGACTGTTGAGGACCAGGAAGTAGCAAAGATTAGTAAGGGTGAAGTGAGGAGGGCATTGAAGAGGATGAAGAGTGGAAAGGCAGTTGGTCCTGATGACATACCGGTGGAGGTATGGAAGTATCTAGGAGAGATAGCAGTAGATTTTCTGACAAGAACATTCAACAAGGTCTTAGAGAGTGAGAGGATGCCGGAGGAATGGAGAAGAAGTGTGCTTGCGCCCATTTTTAAGAACAAGGGAGATGTGCAGAGTTGTGGCAACTACAGAGGGATAAAGTTGATGAGCCATACCATGATGTTATGGGAAAGAATAGTGGAAGCTAGACTAAGGGCAGAGGTCAGCATTTGTGAACAACAGTTTGGTTTCATGCCAAGAAAGAGCACCACAGATGCAGTGTTTGCTCTGAGGATGTTAATAGAGAAGTACAGAGAAGGTCAGAAGGAGCTTCATTGTGCCTTTGTGGATCTGGAGAAAGCATATGACAGGGTGCCGAGAGAGGAACTGTGGTATTGCATGAGGAAGTCTGGAGTGGCAGAGAAGTATGTTAGAGTGGTGCAGGACATGTATGAGAGATGTACGACAGTGGTGAGGTGTGCTGTCCGTGTGACAGAAGAGTTCAAGGTGGAGGTGGGACTACATCAAGGGTCAGCTCTGAGCCCTTTCTTGTTTGCTATGGTGATGGACAGGCTGACAGATGAGGTTAGACAAGAATCTCCATGGACTATAATGTTTGCAGATGTCATTGTGATCTGCAGTGAGAGCAGAGAACAAGTGTAGGAAAATCTAGAGAGGTGGAGGTATGCCCTGGAAAGGAGAGGAATGAAGGTTAGCCTCAGTAAAACAAAATACATGTGTGTGAACGACAAGGACCCAAGAGGAACGGTGAGGTTACAGAGAGCAGAGATAAGGAAGGTGGATTATTTTAAGTACTTAGGCTCAACAATCCAGAGCAATGGAGAGTGTGGAAAAGAGGTGAAGAGGTGTGTGCAGGCAGGTTGGAATGGTTGGAGAAAAGTATCCAATGGGATGTGTGATAGGAAGGTATCGGCAAGAACGAAAGGAAAGGTGTACAAGATGGTGATGAGGCCAACAATGGGGTATGGTTTAGAAACAGTGGCACTGGGGGGGGGACAGGAGGCAGAGCTGGAGATAGCAGAGATGAAAATGTTGAGGTTCTCTTTGGGAGTAATGAGGATTGATAGGATCAGGAATGAGTACATCAGAGGGACAGCACATGTTAGAGGTGTTGGAGACAAAGTAAGAGAGGCTAGATTAAGATGGTTTGGACATGTACAGAGGAGGGTTAGTGAGTATATTGGTAGTAGGATGCTGCGGTTGGAACTACCAGGCAGAAGGCTGAGAGGAAAACCAAAGAGAAGATTCATGGATGTGGTGACGGAGGACATAAAGGCAGTTTGAGTAAGAGTAGAAGATACAGAGGATAGGGTGAGGTGGTGGTGGATGGTTTGCTGTGGCAACCCCTGAAGGGAAAAGCCGAAAGGAAAAGAAGAAGGATTCAAGAAGGGCGATCACTCTGTTGCATCAACTTATCGACCGATATCACTGATGAGTTGTGTCGGGAAGTTGTTTGAAAGAGTCGTATTCAAACATGCTTACAATTACTTTGAGTCGAGTGATTTGTTACATAAATATCAATGTGGATTCTGGAGAGGCCATTCTACTGTACAACAACTTGTTGAAATTTATAACCAAATCTGTGTTTCACCGGATAGCATAGAATACTATTGTATGGTATTTTGTTATGTATCAAAGGCCTTTGATAGAGTTTGGCACAGAGGGCTTAAGCATAAATTAGAGAAGTATGGAGTAAGAGGAAAGCTGCTTGATTGGTTTAATAGTTATGTAAGCGATTGCGGTCAATCAGTTTTTGTTGATGGCTCATTATCCAAGCCTTTAGTATTGAAAACGGGAGTTCCCCAGGGGTCAGTTTTAGGTCCTTGCCTTTTTGTTGTTTACGTTAATGAAGTATCAGATATACTACATGTACATACTACATACTCGTGTATTTGCCGACGACACTTCACTGGGAACATTTTCCATGCAATCAATCATGAATGGAAATTTGACACTTTAATGTAATTTGGAGAATGATTGGTTAATTTTGCATAACCCTGAGAAAACTGAAGCTATGATTTTCACAACGAAATATAACTGTAACATTGATTTAAACTTTGATCATTGTCAAGTAAAGATTGTTGATTTTCATAAACATTTGGGTTTAACCTTCTCATCTGATGGGAGTTGGCACCATCACATTGAAAATATTGTCAGAAATACTTCAAAAATGATTAGATCATTTTGAAAATTAAAGTTTCTGCTTATCAGAACCATCTTATCGAAAAATATATATAGTATTTATAAGACCACATTTTGAGTATACATGTGAGGTTTGGGATGTGTGTTCTATTGAACAAGCCAATAAATTAGAAAATTACAACTCGAAGCAACTTGTATCGTTACTGATCTACTGAGATATGCTTCTTCAAATTCACTATATCTATCTTATTTTATAAGATTCATACTGGCATTGCGCCACATTTTCTTTATGATCTACTTCCTCCTGAAGTCGGATCCTGAACTGACTACGAATTAAGAAACCATAATAATTACAGTCAGCCCAGTACAAGATTAAAATATTCATTCTTCTCCTTTTACCCATCAACTGTTAAAATGTGGAATAATATCCCTTTAGCTACAAAAAATTGTGACTCTGTTGTTTCATTTAAGTCTGCTATTCATGCAAAGAAAGTATGTGCACCCGTGTATTTTTCTTACTGAAAAAGAAAATTAAATATTTTACATACAAGATTAAGACACATGTCCAGTTCCCTTATACCCCCATTTCACTGGAGCGCGGCAGACTCGTGGAAGTAAAACCATAGTCATCCTCCAACGTTCCTCAGTCGGTCCATCATCTTCCGTGTCCTTCCGTACGATTCTGAAGGTATTCCTCCTCTTCCATCAGGCCAAAATTTTCCGCAAACATGCTTTTGAACATGTATGAAAAAATTTCCGAGACTGTTCCCTCCCTTCCTGCAGTTCCCTCCCTTTCCCATTTCCACGAAGCCAAGCACAGCTGGCAAGCAAACACAAATGGACAGACATTGAAAAACTTCAACCTGCAAACCAAAACTTGGGATGCACTTCCTGTCACATAAACACTGCAGTGTGTGAGTCCAATAAAATTAGTGTTTCAAGGTATCAGACACGCCCACACAGAAAGGATTGGCTCTCCGTTTCATGCCACAGTGACGTGAGTTTTTTTTGGCTCTCTTAGTCAAAAAGGTTCCCGATCCCTGATTTAGTACATTTAAAATACAGTGATGATACCTCTGCTCATGAACATAATTGGTTCCCAGAAAGTGTGTGTGAGGCGAAAAGTTCGTCTTCCGAACATTTATTTCCCATAAGAAACCATTAAAATGAAAATAATCTGTTCCCAGATCCCCATAAAACATAATTTTCTACTAAGTAAGCCTTAAAACTACACAAAATATACCTTATTTTATGTATAATAAATGTGCTATTGTATTGTAATTAAAGAAATAAACTGTACTGTATAATAAAGTCGTTTTATTTACCTTTGTGATGGTAGTTGATGGCTTGATGGAATGGAGTGGGAGGAGGAGGGAGGGAGGGACTTACTGTTTGGAAGGAGAGTCACCTTCCATAAGGACTGTAGGTAACTCAACCTGTGGTGGGGTCTTTTTCGGTCCCATAATAGCAAAAGTACACTCAAAATGGTCTAAAATGTCTATCAAACACAAACCACTTTCGCACTCAAAGAAAGGGGGTGACGAACTGGGACGCCGTGAGCGTGCGTCAGCTTCTCGTGGCCGCTACTGTGGCGCTGTTCGACCGCGTGGTTCGGTTCGTCCGCCGAAAACTAGTTCGTCAGCAGAGACTATATGCTCGCAAATTTAATGTTCTTGAGGTGAAAAGTTCGTGAGCTTAAGCGTTCGTCAGCGGAGGTTTTACTGTATTGTAAATTATTACGTATTGTACTACAAGCATATGGTACATTTCACATTTATTGTATATAATACAGATATTTAACAAATTATAAACATTCAACTTTTGAACATCTTGTAAATTATAAACACACATTTTGCAATATAAGTTATAAACATGTTTTACATTTTACACAGATTGTAAATTACAAACATATTGTTGTTAAATTAAAAAAAAAACTTTAATACAGAAAAGATTCAAGAACAACACACAATTACATCAACAACACCAGAATACAGCATATTACAAAAAACTGACACATTGTCCATTGTCACACCTTAAAAGTCTGTTACGGACTTGTTAAATGGCCCGGACCCAGGTAAACCAGGTAAACCTTCTTCTGGCTGTTGGTATACGGCTGCCAAGAGACTTTTCCGACCTCACTGTTCAAGTAGAGCTTCAGGTACTCTCTCTGTCTCTTGGCCTATACAGTGTCTCTGTTGGGACCCACCACATGTTCCAGGTCATGCAGTTGTAGTATTCGCAGTTGCACACCACTGTCCTGGAATAATGTTGTGTTCGTCGTCTTCTAGGTCCAAAGCTGCATCCTGAGTGACAGTGTATCGCATCCTCATGATGCTGTGAAGACAGACAGCAGCTTCAACCATAAGTCTGACTACATCGGGCCCTTGTTGAAGTGTAGACTACAGGAACTGCCATTGGTTGACCAAGATTCCAAATGCATTTTCAACCACTCGACGTGCCCTGGATATCCTGCAGTTGTACGCCAGTTCTTCCTCTGTAAGGGCTCGCCTGGAATATGGCTTCATGACGTACTTCCTGAGCGCAAAAGCATCGTTACCTACAATGAAATATGGCATGTCCCTGTCGTCTTGGGGCAGAGGCTCTGATGTGGGGAAGTTGATAGTTCCATCTTCGATGCACTCTCTGAGCTTTGAGGCGTTGAATATCTGGGCATCAGATATGTGACCCATGCCACCGATGTCTATCCACAGGAACCTGTAGTTGGCGTCGACCAGTGCCAGCAGAACAATGGAGAAAAATCCCTTGTAATTATGAGAAAGGCTTCTTGAAGATGGTGGCTTTCGAATAGCAATGTGTTTCCCATCCAAAGCTCCAACAGCATGAGGCAGATTCCATTTCTCCTTGAATTCCCAGCTGAGTGTTTTCCAGTGAAATGGGGGTATCAATTATGATTTATTTAGAATCCATGTAAAAAATGACGCACGCTTTCAGTGCGGTGATAACTGTGAAAAAGCCTTTCACTATTTTATATTCTCTCTCTCTCTCTCTCTCTCTCTCTCTCTCTCTCACTTTCTTTCTCTCTCTCTCTCTCTCTCTCTCTCTCTCTCTCTCTCTCTCTCTCTCTCTCTCTCTCTCTCTCTCGGTGTATGCTGGGAGTGTGTGTGAGTGTGCTGGGAGTGTGCTTGTTTGCAGAGAGCGCTTTTTCTCTTTTTCATTGGGATTTTTTCTATTTTCTCTTTTATTTCTTTCTGTTTTCTTTATTTTTCTTCTTAAGTTTTCTGTGGTGAGTGTGGTGGTGACAGAGGTGGAGGCGAGCACTTGTGCTCAGCACACCGGGAAAATGTCAGTTGGCTTTGGGCTGGAAAAGCTGACTCGCCGGCACGCCATTAAAATGGTCCCGACAGTCAGTTGCGCAGTGGAGGACTATGTTTTGGCTGTCGGGGTATATTGGTCGGGTTCGAAAGCATGAGATTTGCATCCAGGATAAACAGTGCAGGGGTGATGTTCTTAGATCGCGTGGTCAACAAGGTTGCAGAGAGTGGGGTTGTGATTCAAGGAACCTTCACCCCTGTTCTTTCCCTGGTTAGTCCAGCTAAGTGTGTCACCATTTCAAACGTGCTGCCGTTGTGCATAGCCAGGTTCTGGAGAGGGAGTTGTCCCGCTACGGTCAGATTTTGTCCCTGATTAGAATGATCTCTCTAAATTGTAAGTCCCCGCACCTGAAGCATGTCGTTTCCTTCAGACGGCAGGCAATGATGATCCTTAAAAGCCCCAAAGAGCTGAATTTGGCGCTGAAATTTAAGGTTGAAATGTTTCAGGTGCAGCATGGAGGGACATCTCATCCGCTCATGCCCGGAGGGAGATGAAGTGAAGCGGCCAGCTGCCGTCTCCCGTGGTCCGGCGGAACAGGGAGCAAGACTGACCGCGGCAACGCCCGCGGCAGCGGTGCTGTGGGAACCGAAAACAAAACCATTGGACAACCGCCTCAGAGACTAGGCCAGTGGTTTCTCACAGCCCGGAGACACAGACAGACGGTGTGCAGGGCGGCACAGACACCACGGTGGATGCACAGGTGAAGAACACAGACACACAGGTGGAGGGTAAAGGGCGTGTAGAAGATTCACATGGTGATGATCAGATGGAGTGAGGGATACAGAAAGAAAGTGTGGGGCAGATAGCAGCGAGGGTGGCAGAGTCAGTGTTGGAGGAATTACGTGAGGAGGAGGAGGAGGAGGAGGAGGAGGAAATAATAGTTGATGAGTTAAGACCAGCAGCCAAAAGATCGTAGACACGGACAACAACAGCTTCAGCTTGAACAAAGTTAAAAAAACCTCAATGGAGGAAACCTGTCTGTCCCAGGGCTTGTCAAAGAGTGAGGACGAGAGTACAGAGAAAAATGGGTATAGATACGGCATACACCGTGGAAAAAATCCAAAAGTTCTTACAAGACCTCAAAGGGATTAGAGTAAAAGTTGAAAACTGCACACACACACACACACACACACACACACACACACACACACACTCATGTGACTTTTTGACAAAAGTGTGCTCATCTTATTTCATTCTGGAGGTGAAGCTTGACTTTTTTTGGTTTGCACCATAATTATTATGGGCGGTGCCTCCCTGTGCTTTTGTTGGTTTCTTTCAGGTAGTATGGCCTGCATCCACAGTGCAAATACCCCCACTAGACTAACAATCTGTTCCAAATCGCCCTTGGGTGTGAGTATGAAGGATTGTGTCTGTGCGGTGGCTCTGTGATGGCAGACTCTTCAGGGTGTATTCCACCTTCACCCAGCGTCAGCTGATGTATGATGTTGCAGTCAGTTACTGTGCTGATACAGATAGAACCTCCTCCCATTCTTACTCTGGTCTTGAGGTTTTTGTTGATGTGAAATATGTAACTCTGTCAAAAATGACTTCATCCTTCCCTGCAGTGTTCCTTTTCTGTGCTGTTGCTATTACATATTTCATTTTACCATTCTGAGGGGTGTTGAATAAATACAGCTAGAAAGATGTTACATCATACATAGTGTGTTCATCAGAATCAGAATACTTTATTCATCCAGCAGGAAATTGTATTCTTTCAGTCTGCAAAGCAACAAAATGTGAATCTTTGAAAGGGGGTCATTCTTTTCCCCCAAATATGTATGAAGAAAGAGTGCGGCCCTGCGGTGTCACACATTCTTCTTTTCCTTTCGGCTGTTCCCTTCAGGGGTCGCCACAGCAAATGATCTGCCTCCATCTCTCCCTATCCTCTGCATCTTCTACTCTTACTCCAACGACCTTCATGTCCTCCTTCACCACATCCATAAATCTTCTCTTTGGTCTTCCTCTGGGCCTTCAGCCTGGTAGTTCCAACCTCAGCATCCTACGACCAATATACTCACTATCCCTCCTCTGTACATGTCCAAACCATCTCAATCTAGCCTCTCTGACTTTGTCTCCAAAACATCCAAAACACATTGTGTTTGTAATTAACAATATAGTATCCATGTGTTTTTAAAAGGATTGACGGTGGTGCCGGATATTGACAATGGGAGAACTGCTGGATGGGTTGGATGTGATGATTAGACTTGTTGGGAATCCTGCAGAGAGAGCCTGACAACGCTTTAGGAAAAATGTAAAGGAAACGAATGAATGAAAAGTTACTGATCATGCTCTCTGGCTGGTCCTGTAACAAGAACTGACCAAACAGGATTTTCCAGAATCGCTCTGGAGTTAAAATCTTCTTTGTCATTAACAATAATGCAAAAAGATTGAACAATTTTGAACTTATATTTTAGGACACACCCAGCGTCTCACACATTATCTTTTTCACACATCAGTAACACACAAGGTGCTAAATTTCTGTTTCATTTGTGCTTCCTCCTTTAAAAGAAAGTTCTTTATCTTTCTCGCACACGCGCGCGTGTGTGTGTGTGTGTGTGTGTGTGTGTGTGTGTGAGAGAGAGAGAGAGCGCGAGAGAGAGAGAGAGAGAGAGAGAGAGAGAGAGAGAGAGAGAGAGAGAATCAATAGTTATGCACAAGTGTTATGCATTAGATTCTAAGGGTGTTTTAATTCAGGTAAAGACCAAAACCATTGCAACAGGTTTCTAATAGCACACACACACACACACACAAATTGCAAAACATTTTCCAGGTTTGTTTAAATGAGGACCAAGAAGACACTGAGGCACCTGCTACATTCTAGTGCTTGTGTGAGAGAGAAAGATAGAGTGACAGAAAGAGAAAGACAGAAGTGACAGAGATTATACAATATTTCAGTTACTCACCTCAGTGCAAAATCTTCAAGTGACTTCAGTGTGTGTGTGTGTGTGTGTGTGTGTGTGTGTGTGTGTGTGTGTGTGTCAATCTGTCCGGTTTATCCACTCGTGTTGAGTTTTACAACATTGTGTCGTTTATGTGTCTTCTGAAATCTCACATTCAGTGTGTCAACAGTTCTCTCCCTCACTCTTCCCTCCCCCTCCCTCCTCTCCTTCTCTCTCTCTCTCTCTCTCTCTCTCTCTCTCTTAGGTTCACTGTTTGTCATCTTTAACCCATTATTCAATGACTGAATGTGTGTGTGTGTGTGTGTGTGCGTGATATATATATATATATATATATATATATATATATATATATATATATATATATATATATATATATATATATATAGAGAGAGAGAGAGAGAGAGAGAGAGAGAGAGAGAGAGTAGATTCGCTTCCGGGTTTTTTTTTGTTTTTTTATGAGGAAGTGTGTGCATGAAGGCAAAACCTGCAGGGACTTTGAAACTGAAGTGAACTTTGAGATGTTTCTTTGAAAAACTGATTAGAAAGTAAACTGTTCACAATACTATAATAGAAACACGCTATTATACACACACACACACACACACACACACACACACACACACACACACACACACACACACACATATATATATATATATATATAAATATCATCAAGAGAACTGTTTAAATTCTTGAAACATGTGTGAGTGAAATTGATACTGAGAGATTAATGCGGAGAAATGAATATTGCTAACAGAGTTCTCCAGGCTGGCCACGTCTCTCACTGTCTACGATGTGAGGCATGTAAAGGAACCATTGCTGACTTTCCTAAAGAGTACGCTGCATAGCCACCAGCGTGATTCTGCCCTGCGATGGCCTGGCGAGCTCTACAGGGTGTACTCTGCACTCGCCTGAAGTTTGCTGAGATAAGTGGCAGCCTCCCCGCGACCCTAATTGGAATTAATCGGTTACAGAAAATGAATGACGAACGAGGTAGATACTGAGAGCTTTACATTGAGAAGTTGACAACACTGAGAGGTCAATCCTGAGAGGTTAAAACTAAAAGGTTGACATGGAGAGGTTGACCCTGAGAGATTAACACTGATAGCTTGGTACAGAGATCGACTCTGTGAGGTTGATACTGAGGGGTTAATATTGAGGGATTAATACTGAGAGGTTAACGAGAGAAACTATTGCGAGGTAGATACTTTCTGTCTGTCTTCCTTTCGGCTTTTTCCCTTTTACTCGGGAGTCGCCACAGTGAATCATCTGATTCGCACGTTTGATTTGGCAGAGGTTTTTAGGTCGGATGCCCTTCCTGTCACAACCCTTTATATCAAGGGACAGAAACACGCTGACGACTTTGCAGCTCCTCTTTACGAAAGTCAGCAATGGTTCTTTTACATCAACCTCTCACCATAGACAGTGACAGACATGGCCCGCCTTTGATAACCCAGTTAGCCGCACTGGGGGCAGTGACGACCCTGTGGAGAGTGGGACTCGAACCCCCAACCTTTAGATCAGCGATCCAGCGCCCTACACCACTAGACCACCACTGCCCCCTTTTGCGAGGTAGATACTAAGAGGTTGATATTGGGAGGTTGATACTGAGATGTTAATACCAAGAAGTTGTTACTGAGAAATTGATCCCACTTTCCACAAGGTTGTCACTGTCCACCCAGTGCAGCTAACTGGGTTATCAAAGGCCGGCTAGGTCTCTCACTGTCCATGAGAGGTTCACATAAAAGAAACATTGCTGACATTCATATAGAGGAGCTGTGTCAGGAAGGGCATCCGACTTAAAAACCGATGAACCAAATCAAACGTGGAAATCATTGATATGACTTCAATGAAGATGGAGGCAGATAATTCGCTGTGGCGACCCCTGAAGGTAACAGCTGAAAGGAAAAGAAGTTACTGAGAAATTGATACTGATGGGTTCACATTGAGAAGCGCATGCTGAGAGGTTGATACTCATAGGTTGATACAATGACAATGACAATGACAATGACAATACTTTATTGCCCAAGGAGGGAATTTGTCTTGCACGTACACAGGCTCCATAAACATACATACATAACATATTACAACATGAAGACATAATACATATATAACATTAAATATTAAATATTAAATATCTTAAGGTGCAATGTAAGAAACTAGCACTAAAATTTCAAAAATAAAATTTAAAAATACTTTAAAGAATACTGTATGTTAAACGGACATGTAACGACTTAAGACATAAAACTGAGTTTTTAAATTAGATAACACAACAGATAAAACAGTGGTACAAAATGTAACAATATACAAGAGACTAAAGGTGGAGGCTACTTATTTAAAAGGAAAATGCTAGTTGGTATATAGGATGTACGGGCTCTCTTTGATTTAAGTTTGGGTAATTGATATCTGCGGCCGGAAGGAAGAAGGATATATTCAGAATGAAGAACATGAGTTTCGTCGTTAATAATTTTGGATGCTAAATTTAGTACGCGAGATTCATAAAAGTAATCAATAGGGTCTAAAGGAGTTCCAATGATTTTGCTGCTTACGTTTACAATTTTGCCAAGTTTGTTTTTGTTTTTGAGAGAGAGGGTGCCATACCAACATTGTACACTAAAAAGTAAAACAGATTGCACACATGATTTGTAAAATAACAACATAATGGTTTTATCAATATGAAAAGATCTGAGTTTGCGAAGGAAGAACAGTCTTTGTTGACACTTGTTGTACCACGGCATCAGTGTTCTGTGTAAAAGTCAGCTTATTGTCAATGATAGTTCCCAGATATTTGTATTGGTCAACTTGTTCAACAGTCTCCGAGTTAATTACGACAGGTGCATGATCAGATTTTGGTTCTAAAGTCTATGATGAGTTCCTTCGTTTTCTTTACATTCAGCTGTAGGAAATTGTCCTCACACCATGAGTTGAAGTTATAAATGTCCTCTTGGTAGCTGGCTAAAGACTCGCAATCACTAAGGAGACTTACAAGGGCGGCGTCGTCTGCGAACTTGATGGTAGAGCAATTCAGTGGGTACTGACACAATCGTTAGTGTAGAGGATGAACAACACAGGGGAGAGAACACATCCCTGTGGAGCCCCCGTGTTGATGGTAACTCTACTGGACATGCTGTCGTTAACCCTCACGTACTGGGTTCTGTCTCTCAGGAAGTTGAAGATCCATTTGATCACTGCATTGTTTACGGATAAGCGTTGAAGTTTCTCAATCATTAGGTGTGGCTGTATGGTGTTAAATGCGGATGAAAAGTCAATGAACAGAACCCGAGCAAATGACTTCGGAGTTTCAAGATGTTGGTATACCTGGTTTAGAAGTGTGATTGTGGCGTCTTCAACTCCCGCTTTGTCCTGTAAGCGAATTGTAGAGGGTCCAGCTTGTCTTGGACGTCGCGTAGCAACGACTTCAGCACCAACCTCTCCAAGCACTTCATGACAACCGATGTAAGGGCCACAGGCCTGTAGTCGTTTAGAGTTGATGGTTTGGTTTTCTTAGGTACAGGAACTATTTCCGACAATTTCCAAAGTTTTGGTATTAAATTAGAATCCAGTGACATTTGGAATAATTTACAAAACACTTCACTGAGCTGGTCGCGACACTCCTTTAGGACCTTGCCGTCCAAGTTATCTGGTCCAGGCGGCTTTACGTATGTTCAGTTTGGAGAACTCATTGATGACGTCATCGTGTTTAAGCAGTATCGGGCTCGAGTTGTTGGCGTCTAAAACCGAATACAAGCGATCACATTGTTGACTAAAATCGAAACAATCAAATCTTGCATAAAAATCATTGAGTTCACTGGCGAATGCATTTTTATCGGGAACATTGATGGCTTGTCTCTCGCTTTTACTACCAATCATAGTTCTTACACCACTCCAAGCTTGGCGAAGGTTGTTTGTGTAAAACTGACGCTCGATCTTCTCCTTGTAGGCCTGCTTACATTGTCTTATTGTGCAATCAATTTCCTTCTGAACAAGCCTCAAATCATCTCTGTTTTGTTCCATGAAAGCTATTTTCTTCTTGTTAAGCAGCAACTTTAACTCTTTTGTGACCCAGGGCTTGTTATTCGGGTAGACTTTTACTGTTTTACTGGGAATAATATTGTCCACACAAAAGTTTATATCACATGATATCTGATCAGTAACAGTATTCAAGTTTGCACAATCGTCAAAGAAAATGTCCCATTTTGTACAGTCAAAACACCCTTTCAAACTTTCAATAGAATCAGAATACCACGTCCTCACAACCTTTGAGTGAGTTTTGTCCATTTTCAATTTAGTCTTGTACTTAGGCATTAAGTATACTCCGTTGTGGTCAGATGATCCCAGAGGCGGCTTACTCACAGTTTTATAGGCGTGTTTAACGTTCCCGTAACAGAGGTCGATTGTCTTGTTTCTGTGGGTTTTACATGTCACATATTGTTCGTAGTGTGGTAAAGTTTGTTTAAGTGAGCAACTGTTGAAGTCGCCGAGAATTAGTTTCGGTGCTTCAGGAGAGAGATTTTCTAATTTTTGCATGTGGTCGTAGATTTGATCAGCTGCCTTCTTGTCGTTAGCACTTGGAGGAATATACACCAGTGTTATGAAGACTTGTCCAAACTCCCGTGGTAGATAGAATGGACCAACGATACAGATAGAAGTTCAATATCAGATGAACATACTCTGTTTCTTATCGTAAAGTTAGTGCACCACTTAGAGTTCACGTATATGCAAACGCCGCCCCCGATGGTCTTCCCGGTAGCGTCGGTGTCTCTGTCGAGGCGGATAGGGGTCCGAACCGGGTAGTGTAATCACAGAGTCGTCAACCTGTCTATTCAACCATGTCTCTGTAAAGCACAACAGTGAACTATCGCGGTACTCAAACAGATGTTCCACACATGCATGGAGTTCATTGAGCTTGTTTTTGATGGACCGTACGTTTGAAAGCAGTATCGTGGGAAGCGCAGGTTTGTGGTTACGGGCTCGAACTCGGCGTCTCACGCCCCCTCTCTTACCTCTTTTACGTCGTTTTGTGGTGGTATGGTCCTCTGAAGTCAGTACACAGTCCTGAGGTATATCCAGTTTAAGGCTACTCACATCCAGATTGTCCCTGTAGGATAATAAGATCTCCCGTCCATAGCGAATGTAATGACTGTGGTCGCCATGTTGAAAACCCAAGCCGTATCCCGCTTGTGTGCAATCGACAACATTATGTTGAAATATGATAGTTTTGAGCAGATGCAGCGTCAAAATGCTCAAAATAAGTTTCCCCATTTTCTTAAAGTCATTCACAATGAACAAATTCGTCACAGTAACACACAAAAGAACACAAAGTAACAAAAATATCCGGAGCTCTGAAACGTGCGTGTCGCCAGCTGCGCAGCGCCACTAAATACTTACACTAAATACTGAGAGGTTTATATGAGATACTTATTTATTATTGAGGGGTATAATCTCTCTCAGCCTTCAGCAGTTGTATATTTGTATACAGAAGGTCCTCAATATTTGCGGGGAGTCAGTTCCAGCCCTTCATGGCCGTCCCATACACTTCTTGTCCTTTTACATTGAACTTGGAGTGACGTCTCCAAGATGGCGCTGCTTAGAGGCCGACGTCGTGGAGTTCTCAGAGTCAAATTGTTTCTTTGTTCGTTTTAATTTGTTTGATTTGTTGTTTTGTTTGTTCATGTTTTGCACTATGCTCGTCTACGACCAGTCGACTCTACTACAGCTATGAGATTGGAGTCTTGGGGCAACTAAGTAAACTAAGCACAAGCTAAGCACGCTATCCTGAGCTCAATGTTAGCCGCACCCCAGCAAACAATAAGCCCAGGCGGAGTTCTCAGAGTCATGTTGTTTCTTTGTTCGTTTTAATTTGTTTTTTTGTTGTTGTACTGGAATAATAATTGTAAAAGACTTGAATACAACAGTTCAGCGGAAACTGTCATTTCTTCAGGAGAGACATCCAACGTTTTCTATCGATTAGCCAGAGAAGACACACAATGTTTGAGTGGCATCATAGAGCTTAACTGGTATTTAAAACACACAAAAATAGAGGCTCATTGACAACTTGTGCACAAATGAGGGAAAAGGGGCGTTACATCATCTCAACCAACCAGCAGGAAGGAGGACAACCATTGGCTGAATTTGAGTGACGTGTCAGTTGCTCGGCAGTCCGTGAATACTCAAACTGTGAGTGCAAACACGCAAATAGTCAAGGGCCTACTGTAGGGGGCCGACTGTACTGATTATTACATGCATTGTAATTTGATTTATATAAATGTTTTATATGCAGTGCAGAGAATCTCTCTGTCTTCTTATATTTAACATTCATTTCATTCAGAAGTTGAATTTGAGACGTGTGACCGATTTATATTGAATATTTTAAAGATGTGTCGTGCTTTACACAAGATTTATTTTCTAAATGTTTTCGTCATTTCTATTTTATCTCCACACGCTGAGTAAAGAAAATCTAAACAAATATTTTGTTGTTCTGAGTGCTGTGCACTCAAGTGGTCCATTTATTGCGATTAATTAATTAGGGATCAGAATGACATTGTGTTGTGGGAAATGGCTCCCTTATAACATCATTAATCAAAATATCATCCAGTCATCATCACCCCCACATTATTTCAGTATTTAAAATGTTTGATAATAATTTGAAAACTTTGTGAAGTTAAATTAATTTACATGCATGTTTGAAATGTTAAGTAAATAATCTTACTAAAACTTCCGGTAAATATACCCCAGCACGTATTAAAACATCTGCCTCAGGATATTACATAAACTTGAACAAAATTAAAGTCAGAGCTCTCCTTCTTAAATTAACAACTGCCTGAATGTTTTCTGAAAAATGATTGTATAAAATCAGAGCATCAGTGCTGAAACAAGTTCTTAAATTTGATGTTTCTTCTTTTAGGAAATGAGGGAAGAACGTGAGAACCCGATTTCACCTCCAGCTCCTGTGAAAGAACAGATTACAGATTGTATTACATCTTTCTTAAAATATACACCAGTGTAGTACATCTTTATTATGCTCTAAACCAGTGTATTACATCGTTATTACACACTACAGCAGTGTATTACATCGTTATTACACTCTATTCTTATAAATTTTAACTTTATTGAAAAACCCTTATGAAGCACCATTAATGAAATGCAGAGGAGTAAATCAAGATGATATTGAGTTATGCTCACCTGCTGGAGGGAATGTGCCGTCTCCTGATGTTCAGAATGGAAATATGGTGGGATGATGTGGTTTCTCAGAGCGTATAGATGTTTCCTCTGCTCCTGTACATTGGACCTGAAGAACAGATGCCACAATTCAGCCAGGCTCAACACAAATTCTCTACTAATGTAAGCGCAGCAAGGAGACAGAAGAAAACATGCAGAGTGACAACAAATATTGATTTATTCATTTACCTGTGCTGCTGTAGTTTCTCTAACCATGCAGAGCTCTGCTTTGGCTTTGTGCTAAATAATAATAAAAAAAATAAAAAATAACACAGCATTAAGAGCTCTCTCTCTCTCTCTCTCTCTCTCTGTTTGTGCCTGTGTGTGTGTGTGTGTGTGTGTGTGTGTGTGTGTGTGTGTGTGTGTGTGTGTGTGTGTGTGTATGGGTACTCATGTGTATGTGTGTTTGTGTATTGTTTGTGTTACCAGTGTGTTTCTTGTTGATCACTGTGTTGATTTAATGGCAACAAGTGAAACACCCCTAAAGTCTGAGAGTACAGTGAGAACACTATACACACACACACACACACACACACACACACACACACACACACACACACACACACACACACACACACACACACACACGCGTGCGCGCGCGTACACGCACACACACACACACACACACACACACACACACACACACACACACACACACACACACACACACAACAGGAGGTTGTGTAAACACAAAGATTTAAACTGTATTACTTTTGATTTGTCTGTTACACTTGAAGAGTTAAATCATTGCTCCGGTTACAAAAGAACATCATGAGAACTGTACAGTGTATAAAAGAAAATGTCGTACTGGACTGAGGTGAGGAACCTGGTGCTGAGCCTACTGGAGACTGCAGGGATGAGGATGAGGGGCAGAGAGAGAGAAGGATCCTGGTTACACTTTAGATGAAATACTAAATTTAATTGCAAACATAAGAGTGTTTATGTGCACTCTATACAGTGCTGTGCAAAAGCTTTTGCCCCTGACCAATTTCTGACATTTTTTTCCACGTGTGTCACTGTCATCCATTTCAGATCAAGCAAACCTAAATATTATACAAAAATTGAACACAAGTAAACACAAAATAGTGGGCAGTGGTGGTCTAGTGGTATAAGGTGCCGGATCGCTGATCCAAAGGTTGGGGGTTCGAGTCCCACTCTCCACAGGGTTGTCACTGTCCCCC
This sequence comes from Plotosus lineatus, assembly GCA_024760905.1. Taxonomy (NCBI): domain Eukaryota; kingdom Metazoa; phylum Chordata; class Actinopteri; order Siluriformes; family Plotosidae; genus Plotosus; species Plotosus lineatus. Next base: position 1,362,147 of record CM045749.1, read on the forward strand.
CCCCAGTGCAGCTAACTGGGTTATCAAAGGCGGGCCATGTCTCTCACTGTCTGTGGTGCGAGGCATGTAAAAGAACCATTGCTGACTTTCGACAAGAGTAGCCGCAAAACCAGCAGCATGTTTCCGCCCTGTGATGGCCTGGCGAGCTGTCCAGGTTGTACGCTGCCCTCGCCCTGAGTTGGCTGGGATGGGCACCAGCCTCCCTGCGACCCTAATTAGGATGACGCGGTTACAAAAAATGATGATGATGATGATGATGATTAACACAAAGTGCATTTTTCAGTACGAATTGCATTTATTGAGGGGAAAAAAACATCTGAACCTAGAAAGGCCTGTGTGAATAAGTAATTGCCCTCCTAAACCTGATCAACCAGATTGGATGGTTTTCGGGCATGAACAGCCTTTTTAAGGTCATGCCACAGCATCTCAATAGGGTTCAGGGTGGGACTTTGACTAGGCCACTCCAAAAACCTCATTTTGTTCTTTTTCATTCAGAAGTGGACTTGCTAGTGGGCTTCGGATCACTGTCTTACTGCAGAGCCCAGGTTCGCTTTAGCTTGAAGTCTCAAACAGATGGGTGCAAATTCTTGGCCAGGATTTCATGGTAGCGAACAGAATTCATGGTTCCATCAATCGTGACAAGTCACCCAGGTCCTGAAGCAGCAAAGCAGGCCCAGATCACCACACTTCCACCACCATGTTTGACTGCTGGCACAATGTTCTTTTTATCAAATGCAGTGTTGCTTTTGCGCCAGATGTAAAAAAGTTCAACTTTTCTTTCATCAGCCCAGAGGACATTATTCCAAAAAGCTTTGGAGATGATCAAGATGATTCTTGGCAAAAGTGAGTTGTGCCTTGATATTCTTTTTTGTCAATGGTGGTTTTCGCCTCAGAACTCTTCCATGGATGCCATTTTTGCCTCGTGTCTTTCTGATGGTGGAGTCATGACCGTTGACATTAACTGGCCACACCTGGGAAGGGTCACCACTGTGCCATGCCTTCTCCATTTATAGATAATGGCTCTAACAGTGGCCCGCTGGAATCCCAAAGATTTACCAATGATTTTGTACCCTTTCCCAGACTGAAACATCTCTATAATCTTCTTTCTTATATGCTCTTGAAGCTCACTGGATCACGGCATGGTGATGTGTGTTCAGTATGGCCTACCTCACCTTCTCAGACAGGTTTTATGTTCAGAATCTCCTGATTGGAAATGTCTGGCAGCAATCAGGCCTGGGTGTGGCCATGAAATTGAACTCAGTTTTTCCCAATAATAGGATTAATCACAATTACCTCATCTTTTAACAAGGGGGCAATTGTTTTTTCCACAGAGGTTCATGTAGGTTTAGATAGGATTTTTCTCTTAACAAATAAAATCACAACAGGAAAGCTGCATTTTTTTTTGAATACTTAGGTTATCTTTGTGTCATGTTTACATTTGATTCATGAAAAAAGTGAAAAATCAGTAAGGGGCAAAAACTTTTGCATAGCACTGTATATAAGTATACAGTATATAGAAATATATATATATATATATGTATATATATATATATATATATATATATATATATATATATATATATATATATATTTTTTTTTTTTAGATCTCTTAAAAATATTTTTTATATCACAACATTCTTCTTCTTCTGACTGTCCATCAATACGATGAAGACTACAACGAAAGGAGAGTTAAGTCCTGCAAAACCGCCTGCGAACAGCAAAGTCGTCTGCAGGAAAGTCAAGCAAACCCTGTTGTTGGCAAGGAATATCTCATTTGATGTCTGTGTTCATATTCTTAAAAAAAACTTTTGCACAGCACTGTATAATTTGTACTACTCTCTATATATAATGTATAAGGTGTGTGGTTTGGGACACGCCCCAGGTGAAAGACCTACAGGTAGACAGTGGAGATCAGAGCGATGAAGTTTCTCCTCTACTGCTTTAGGATCCCTTGGGCTCATCTCATCTTTTAGTTTCTTTTGCTGAAGGAGGTCATTTATGTATAGCTGCACACACACACACACACACACACACACACACACACACACACACACACACACACACACACACACACACACACACACACACCCTTTTGTGATGGAGTGCTCAGATTTTTACATTTTTGTCCAAAATTCACAGTAGTGTTGTCAGCCTACTTGGGAGAGTGTAAACCTCAATCAGCATTTTTCTATATATCTATATGTTCGTCAAACTTGATATCAAGTATGACCATAGCAACACAAACAACACAGTGTCTAAGAGGCGGGGTGATGTGTCCGCAGGTGGCTTGTAAGGCCAATACGGGCGTGAAAACACCTCCCACAAGTTGGACACCAGTGAGGGGGGGTCGTGTTGGTAGATTGGTCAGCTCGAGCCTTGCGTGTTTGACTTTTATCTTTGGCTGTGTTCGAACGTTTATTCTCTGAGTGGATGGCACCTTTGTGAATCAGGTTGCGCCAAGCCGGTCTGTCAAATGCTGTGGTTTCCCAGGTTGCAACGTCGATGTTGAAGTCCTTCAGGTATGCTTTGATGGAGTCTTTATAGTGTTTGCGCTGACCTCCTACTTTCCTGCTACCACAACTGAGTTCACCGTACAGTAACTGCTTGGGTATCCTGGAGTCTGACATACGGCAGACGTGTCCTGCCCATCATGTCTGAGCTTTCGCATGATGGTAATAACGCTGGGGAGGTCTGCTCTCTCCAGAACCTCGGTGTTTGTGATCCTATCTTGCCAGCGGATATTAAAGATGTTTCGGAGACAATGGAGATGGAACTACTGGAGAAGTTTCTCGTGTCTTCTGTAGATGGTCCAAGATTCACAGCCATAAAGAAGTATAGTTAAGACGACTGCTCTGTACACTTTGATCTTGGTGTATTGTGAGATACCTCTTCGTTCCCAGACTAACTTCTTCAATCTCCCAAAAGCGCTGCTTGCCTTCGCAATGCGGTTGCTGACTTCAGCATCGATGTTGGCGTAGCGAGAGAGAGTGCTGCCGAGGTAGGTGAAGTTTTCCACATCTTGAAGTCACTGTCCCTTCACTGTGATGTTTGGCTCCTGATATGGTTTTCCTGGGGCGGGCTGATACATCACTTCAGTCTTCATGATGCTAACGGTGAGGCCGAAGTTGTCACAAGCAGACGAGAATGCGTCCATTTCCTGTTGCATTTCTTGCTCATTGATGGCACTGAGGGCACAGTCATCAGCAAAGAGCAGATCACGAATCACAGTCTCTTTGACTTTAGTGACGGCCTGCAGACGTCGGAGGTTGAACAGCTTTCCGTCACACTTGTACTTGATGGGGATGCCGAGGGGAGTCTCCCTAAAGGCATCGGTCAGCATCGCCGAAAACATCAAACTGAACATTGTAGGGGTGAGTACACAGCCTTGTTTAACTCCATTTGACACATGAAACGGATCGGAGGCATTTCCATCGTCAAGAACACGGGCCATCATTCCGTCGTGAAATTGTTTGACAATCTTCACGAACCTGTCCAGGTAGCCAAACTTCGACATGATCTTCCACAGTCCCTCTCTGCTCACAGTGCCGAAGGCTTTTGTTAGATCTACAAAAGTGATATAGAGATCTTGACTTTGTTCCACACTTTTCTCCTGAATTTGACGGGCAGCAAAGATCATATCAATATTCCCTCGACCTGCGTGGAATCCGCATTAGCTCTCGGGGAGATAACCTTGCTCGAGATGTTTCAGGAGACTATTGAGGAGCACTCGGGCAAAGATCTTGCCAGTGATAGAGAGAAGTGATATCCCTCTGTGGTTGTCACACGATCGCTTGTTTCCCTTTCTTTTGTAGATGTGAACGATTGTGGCATCTTTAAAATCTTGAGGGAGGGTCTCACTTTCCCAAAACGATTGAAATAGCGCTGTAAGTTTGTGTAGGAGAGAAGGGCTGCCTGTCTTGAACACTTCAGCAGGATGGCATCAACGCCAGGGGCTTTTCCAGTCGACATCTGCTTGATTGCCTTGGCAACCTCGTCCTCTGATGGAGTTATGTCCAAGTCTGGGTTTATCTCCACCTGGGGAAGGCGTTGAACAGCTTCGTCATTGATGGATGACAGACGATTTAGAACGCCGTTGAAGTGTTCTGCCCATCTCTCTATGATCTTGTTTTTGTCGGTGATGAGTGTTGCTCCGTCCGCGTTGGGTAAAGGGGAACTGCCTGATGTTGGTGGTCAGAATACACACCTGAGTGAATTGTAGAAGCGTTTCATGTCGTGTCTATCTGCAAAGCCTTGAATCTCGTCGGCTTTGTTACTTAGCCATGTGTCTTGCATAGCGTGGAGATTTATCTGCACCTGTCTGCGCTTACTGACGTAGGCGTCTTTCTTTGAGACCGAGTTGGGATCACTCTGATGAGCTCTGAAGAGCTGGCGGTTCTGAGACTGGTGGTTTCTGGTAGCTTGTCCGAGCACCTGTAGGGCAACAGAATGAACAGATGTCTTCAGAGAGTCCCAGTCGTTTCTGGTAGCCTCAGTCAGCTGGCTTTCTAAACTTGCTACTAGTTCTTCTTGAACGGAAGGAAGCTTGAGCTTGTTGATGTTGAGCTTCTTCACAACTGTCTGGCCTTGTGGTCTTCTCTTGGGCTGAATATGCAAATTGGTTTTAGAAATGATGAGATGATGGTCTGTCCAACAGCCAGCACCACACATTGCCTTCGTCACACGCACATCCCACCTGTCCTTTGCTCTGACAATGACGTAGTCGATGAGATGCCAATGCTTAGATCGAAGGTGCATCCACGACGTTTTTATTACGGGTTGGAAGGCGGAACATGGTGTTGGTGATGGCTAAGCCATGGGTGGCACACGTTCTGAGCAGGAGGAGACCATTACTGTTACATTTCCCTACTCCATGGGGTCCGAGGACTCCTTCCCATGCCTGGTGGTCTTGACCTACACGACCGTTAAAGTCGCCAAGGAGTAGGAGCTTGTCCGCCTGTGGAACAGTGGAGATGAGGGCATCCAGTTATTCATAGAACTCCTCCTTAGTGTCTTCAGAGTTTGTCATAGGCGCTAATGAGGGTTGCAGATCTCCCCCTGTCGGTATGCTGGCCAGGTGGTTGTGGAACAGGCTATGTTTAGAGCACCTTTTCTAGCTCTGTCCCGATCAGAGAAAAATGACCATATGGCCTGAGCTGCCCGTGTGCAGGATTGCAGCTACAGCTTCTAGTGATTCCGCACCTGCTGCTTCGCCATTCCCCCATCGCCACAGGACTTTGAGCGTAAAGGGTTGTCCATGGTGGTGTTTCCATGACTTGTACTGAACTTGGATTACAGTGAAGGAGGCTTGCGCAGCACCAGCCTCACTCTCTCGTCCTGATGAGCCTGATCCCACGGCAAAACAGAGTCAAGACAGTCGGAGACTCATTGAGGGTGCAGGAGTTGCCGGAAAAGGGACGAGATACGCCTTCTAACTGCCTACGGGGCTCCACTCTGGATTTTCTGTCGGGGTTTACTCCCTTAGCCTTCGCCATTCAAGGCCAACCTGCAAGGCAACAGGAAAAAACTCGTGCCATGCAATCTCCGTGACTTCACTGAAACCCTGGCACGGGGGTCTAAGTGGGTGCTCGATCTTGCCCAAGGATCTCCCGCAGGCTAGCAGAGGGAAGGAGACGCCTTACTTCTCCTGTTGGTGGAAGATTTTTCCACTCCGCCACCCTGTATTAGCATTACAAACAATGCTTGTAATCAGCATTACAAACAATATGGCCACCACATGATATTCAACTGAAAGGAGGCAGAGCTGCCTTATTCAAACAGCTGCTGTTCTTATGGATTTGAGCCAAACTTGACGTTTGAGCTAAAATTTGGTGTGCTGCATCCATTCAATAGTCTATAAGCGTCATCAAGCTACTGCAACAACATGGTGGTGTTTAGCCAATCAGATTACAGCAGGTTTTTACGTGGCTATAATTGCACATATACTGGCCACAGGGGTGCTATTTGTGAGGAGTGCTTGGATGCTATAGGTTGCTGCTTGCACTATTAATATTAATACTATTGTCATTCAATCCTAATCAGGTCCCAGGAGGGTGGTGCTCATTGCAGCTGAATGTAGGTAATGGCAATGTACACCCTGAACGGCTCACCAGGCCATTGCATGGCAACATAGACGCAACCATTCATCCTCACGGCAGCAGTTTAGAACAGCCAATTAGCCTACTGTGCATATTTTTGGACTGTGGGAGGAAACTAGAGTAACCAGATGAAACCTAGGCAAGCACAAAAGAATCACCTGAGCTTGGGAATTGAACTCAGAGCCTCGATGCTGTGCTTACCACTGCACCACCCTACTATTTTTTCATATTATAGTCATAGTAGCAGAGCAGTGAAAGCCATCATCCCCCCACCCCTCTCACATTCACACACACACACACACACACACACACACACACACATCAATTATATGGAACAAGACACTGAATCTACAAACTTCACGACTGTATTGCATTGCCAGTTTATCTCGTTTGGGTTCATCCTTGCTGCTACTATATATATATATATATATATATATATATATATATATATATATATATATATATATATATATATATATATATATATATATATATTCATTTATTCCTTTCTATGTTGCCTTAGTATACATATTGTATACCTCAGTGTTCGTTTCTCCTTCATAGGCACAGAGTTTATATTTATATTTTACTTAAAGTTTACTGCTCAGAATTACCTATGTTTATATTCTGCTCCTGACAGCATTAATTGCAGCTTATTGTCTCGTTTGCACCTTTTTTGAACTTGTTTGCAGCTTTCAATGCTGAGAGCCTCATCCCAAAATAAACATGACTGTAAAGATTCTTGAATCTTGAATGTGTGTGTGTGTGTGTGTGTGTGTGTGTGTGTGTGTGTGTGTGTGTGTACAGTACCAGCAGTTTGTGCTGCACGTGCTGGTATTGTTGTTGTGTGAATGGTATGTGTTCTGTGATGCGGCGGAGCAGTAGTGTGCAGGAGTTCTGCAGAACTGGAGGTGTTGGCTCAGAACCTGGCATGGCTCCTTCCTTCACCTCTAATCCTTGACCGAGAGAGCTTCTGAATGGAGAACTTCGGGTCTTCACCTAGAACGCAGCACATTACAGAAATGAGATAAAGAGTGAGAGAGGACGTGAACTGTGTGAAAGGAGGTGAAATGTGTGAGAGGAGCGGTAAACAATATGAGAGGTGAAGAGTGTGAGAGAAGGGTATGAGAGGAGGTGAGGGTGTGAGAAATGGTAGTGTGAGAGGAGGTGAGCAGTATGAGAGAAAGGGAAGTGTATGATAGGTCAAGGGTGTGAGAGCGGGTGAACGTGTGAGACGTGGAAAAGAGTGTGAGAGGAGTTGAACAGTGTGAGAGGAGGTGAAGAATGAGCGAGGAGGAGATAAACTGAATCTGAGCGTCTGGTTCACACTGCAGTGTTGAATCATGTCAAGCCGAGAGACCCGATCAGTGTTTAATAGCAGAGGAATTACCAGGGATTCATCAAGACTTTTTTTTCACCTCAGCAACTGACTGGTTGTTGTGTGTTTACCTCAGAGACAGGTAATGCATTCCATTTCCTTATTTTGAAGTTGGCAGGAATGATGTCATCCAGGTGTTTGGGAGAGAGCCAATAGGAACTCAGATCAGAGAAAGGCTTTAGAATTGTGATCTCAAATGCATCTATCATCAAAAACACCCACATTTAGAACACTCCACTTTCAACTAACACCAATACAATGCTGGGTGCGGGTGTGTGTTCTGACCGGGTGTGTGCGGTGCGGGTTCTCTGATCACAGCGACTGATGCCTGTGTATTCTCCTTCTGTAGAATCTCATCAACAGTATGAGACGAGAGGAACTCCAGTGCAGAACCGTCAGCATACATCATAAACAACCTGTAACACACACACACACACACACACACACACACACACACACACACACACACACACACACACACACACACACACACAATTTATGGTAGGAAATGTGTGTGTGTGTGTGTGTGTGTGAGTGTGTGTGTGTGTGTGTGTGTGTGTGTGTAATGTGTGAAGACACTTACCGAGGTGTGTGTGTCTCAGGAGTGGTGTTGTGTTGTGTTCCTCTCTCTGTGTCAATGTGTGCATGTGTGATGGAGACGCTGCCCTCTGATGTCACCTACACACATTAAAATGTGTTTATCTTTTTTTTGTGTGTGTGTGTGTGTGTGTGTGTGTGTGTGTGTGTGTGTGTGTGTGTGTGTCTGTGCACATGTGTGTGTTCTTACCTGGTAGTGGTTTCCTCCAGTGTCGGTGAGTTCACACACTAAACCCGCAGAGTGACTCATGACATAACGCACACACTGGTCTACTTCAGGTCCTGTACTGTTGTATTCAGCTGCACCATCCTCACGGATAGAGAGACAGCCTCCATCAGAGAGACACACCTACAGCACACACACACACACACACACACACACACACACACACACACACACACACACACACACACACACACACACACACACATCCATCCAATCAATCTTACCCATCCAGTCATCCATGCATCCAATCTTATGCATCCATTCATCCATCCATCCATACACAAGTCCAAAAAAATTGGACACCAATTTCATCCATCCAGGAATTTATTCATCCACCCATCCAGCTTCTCCACTCTCCAGATATCCATTGATTAATTCATTTGTTTATCTTTCCTTCCCTCCACTTCTCCTAGAACCTCTCCCCTGGACCACCCTGCCTCCCCCTCCCCCACTCTTCCTTACCCTATATGATCCATGTGCAGTAGCGCTTATGGTGGTTCCATCACTGAAGAGAACCTCACCGCTTTTCTCCTCACACCTCATCCTCACTGTCGCAAATCCAGTGTTCTCCACCTTTATGGTGCTCACACTCCCCTCATTCTTACTGCCACCTGAAAAACAACAACAACAATCTAGCCTAATGATTAGGCAGAATTGCATCACAAAATCATATTAAATGATCAGATTAGTGTCTCATGTTTCCTTCGCTGACCACAAGGTGAAGTTTGATTTAACCTTTGACATATTCTCATGCGCATTGAGCATACGCGTGTATGAATAATGCACTATACAAGCATCCATAATAATAATAATCTCAGCGTCCCATTCAAACTCACACACCCAAACAATGTAACTAGAGCTACAACATCTAGATGCTCATGCAGAAGGTGGGACATTATACATTGACAATTCTGGAATGCGATTGGTCAGACGGTGAAGAATATTCAATAATACTCGATGCGGTACCATATATATCAGTACTACAGGTTTAACAGGTTTACAGTAACAGACCCATTATCATTTCCATTGCAGCTTTAATGATTGACATTTTCCACTGCTTGTATATGATTTGTTCCTTTACTTGTAAGAACTCTAAGTTATAACTCAGAAGCTTATTAGAAGGTCAATCTCATCCACCCATCCATCAATCTATTCATCCATCAATCTATTCATCCATCCATCCATCCATCCATCCATGCACCCATTAGTCTATTTATCCAACCAATCTCATCCATCCATTCATCCATCTATCCATCCAATCTCATCCACCCACCCATAAATCTATTCATCCATCCAATCTCATCCACCCACCCATAAATCTATTCATCTATCCAATCTCATACACCCACCCATAAATCTATTCATCCATCCATCCATCCATCCATCCATCAGTCTATTTATCCATCAATCTCATCCATCCATTCATCCATCTATCCATCCAATCTCATCCATCCATTCATCCATCTATCCATCCAATCTCATCCACCCACCCATAAATCTATTGATCCATCCAATCTCATCCACCCACCTATAAATCTATTCATCCATCCAATCTCATCCACCCACCCATAAATCTATTCATCCATCCAATCTCATCCACCCACCCATAAATCTATTCCTCCATCCAATCTCATCCACCCACCCATAAATCTATTCATCTATCCAATCTCATCCACCCACCCATAAATCTATTCATCCATCCATCCATCCATCCATCCATCCATCAGTCTATTTATCCATCCAATCTCATCCATCCATTCATCCATCTATCCATCCAATCTCATCCACCCACCTATAAATTTATTCATCCATTAATCTCATCCACCAACCCATAAATTTATTCATCCATCCAATCTCATCCACCCACCCATCAATCTATTCATTCATCCAATCTCATCCACCCACCCATCAATCTATTCATCCACCCATTGTTATCCACCTACCCATCAATTTATTCATCGATCCATCCAATCTCATTTACACAGTCATCAATCTATTCATTCATCCACCCAATGTCATAAATCCATCCATTCAATCTCATCCACCCACCTAACACTCTATTCATCCATCCAATGTCATCCACCCAGCTATCAATCTATTCATCTATCCATGCTTTGTCATTCATCCATCCAATCTCATTCATTCAATCTCATCCACCACCCATCAATCTATACATCCTTCCATCCAATCTCATCCATTCATCCAGCTCATCCACCCACCCATCAATCTATTCATCTAATCTCATCCCCCCATCAATCTATTTATCCAAGCTTTAAAGACAGTAAATGTCTAAAATACACATGGTGAACCTGAAGAATGAGCGCTGACTGGCTCCTGATCAATATGCTGCTGACTGAGTGTCTCCCTCTGCTGGCAGGAAAAAGTAATCCTGGTTCCATCAGCATGCTCCACTACAGATCTGTCTTTCTCCATCACACACAACACGCCATCATCCCTCGTCATCACCATCACCAGCTGAGACAAAGACAAGATTACAGTCAGGATGATGGAGTGATGGAGCTGGTGTGTGTGTGTGTGTGTGTGTGTGTGTGTGTGTGTGTGTGTGTGTGTGTGATTAATAACTCACACTTGGTGTTTGTGGATCAGTACTGTAGAAGGCCAGGACAGGTTTCTCCTCCACCTGTTCACCTCTAATGGTTCTGATCCTGACACCTGATGGTGTAGTGGTGCACCACGAACCACATCTCATTTTTACCTGCTCTTTAAGTTCCACCCCTGCTTTTGGCTTCTCTTCCTCTACTCCAACACCTGAGCTGGATTTAACTGAGAAAATTGAAAATAAAATAATAAAATGTGTTTCAGGTGGTGAGTGGTGTGTGTCAGTGTTTGACAAGAGGGAGCTCAGTGTGTAATACAAGGGAACTATGTAATCTGATTGGTTGCCTATCACTGTATACTGCTTGAATAAAAACAGCTTCTGATTCTGAATGTTTAGATCATTAAAAGTCTGCCATGAAATATTAAGACATCTCTGTGAAATGGGATCACTATTGCTATAAAAATAAAAAATAACAATGCATTTTTCAAAAAATTGCAAGTGACACTGTGATCGTTTAAAAAAGTTAAAAAAAAAAAACCTTAAGATTTAATTTTATTTTACTTTATTTATATTCTTATGTTGTATACAGACTCAACCCTACTTACGAATATTTGTTTTGCGAACATCCAGAGATACAAACAGGGTTGTTTGAGGGTGAAAGTGAAAGTGAAATTAAATTGAAGAACAAGTAGAATTAGAAATGGAATAAAATCTGGATATATCATAAATATAAGTATGAAATATGATTAAACATTATTCTGAGGTACACTTAATACTAGGCTTTGTCAGAGGGGCATGGCTGACATGTGCTTTACACCATACGAAGGTCATGGAAGAGAAGCAGAAAGATTCATTTCTGAACTTGTGTCAAAACTTTCAAAGAAGAAACAACTTGACTCCAGGATTATAATGAACTGGATAAGAGTGAAACTCTGTAAATCTGATCAGATCTGCTATGCTGTGCTTGAGCGGAACCAGGAGTTTAAACACGGGACATAATGATATTGATAATGTAGTGTTAATTTTAATAATTGAATACTTTTATATTTTGAGCATTTTAATGTTCATTTTACCCATTATGTGGGTTTAATTTAATTTGAAAATATTTTACATATCTTTTTAATTTATCTATACAGTAGGCCCTTGACTATTCGCAGTTTTGCACTCATGGTTTGAGTATTCGCAGACTGCCAAGCAACTGACACGTCACTCAATTTCAGCCAATGGCTGTCCTCCTTCCTGTGGATTGGTTGAGATGATGTAACGCCTCTTTTTCCTCATTCGCGCACAAGTTGTCAATGAGCCTTTTTTTAGTGTGTTTTAATTACTAGTTAAGCTCTATGATGCCACTCAAACGCTGTGCATCTTCTCTGGCTAAGCGCTAGAAAAGGTAATGATGTTAGATGTCTCTTCTGAAGAAAAAGACTTTCTCCTGACGAAATGACAGTTTCCTCTGAAGTGCCTGAAGAGCAATAATCATCTGAAAGCACTCTAGTTTTAAAGTCTTTTTCAATTATTATTCCACTACAGTACCAAAGTTAATGTTTAGAATGTTTGTGTGTGTGATTTTATGTACTGTCAGGTCAGGTCAGGTATGAGGGCATACGCCAGGACGGCACTTTGCTGCGTCCACCAGCTGCCTCCACTCATCTGGCCGTCTCCTGGTGATCGACCAGTCCTGCGCAGGGCCCATATCCCTCGGCAGGGCAGCCCTCAGCTGCGACAACCACGTCACACGCGGTCGTCCCCGCGATTGGCTCCAGCCCCTAGGATCCCGAACGGACAGGATCCGGTGTGCTGGGTCCGAAGTCGGGAAACGTGCCAAGTGCCCATAGTAGTGCAGCTGACAGTTGCGGATCAAGCAGGTTACTCTTACCATCCCCGCATACCCGAGCACCTTCTGGTTGGTAACAAAGTCCCACCAGCGGTATCCAAAGATGCGGCGAAGGGAAGTCGTAACAAAGGAGTCCAGTCATCGTCCAAGCTCAACCGTGAGCGTCCATGTCTCACTTGAGTAGAGCAAGACAGGGAGCACAAGGGAGTGAAAGACTCGGACTTTCGTCCACCTGCTCAGATACCTCGACTGCCACACGGTCCTGTCCAGTGAGTCCATCGCCCCATAGACTAGACCAAGTCGACGATTGATCTCGGCCCGGCAATCAGTGGAACGATGGACCACGCTGCCAAGGTAAGTGAAAGACTCCACGATCTCTACTCTTTCACGACCCACAGCGATCGAGTCAACAGCAGCATCCAAGAGGTCGCCGAAAGCCTGGATGTTGGTTTTGATCCAGGACACTCGCAAACCAAGTGGTTCCGCCTCCTCAACCAAAGAAGAGAGAGTCTCCGTCAGGACATCCACCGTTTCTGCGAAGATCACTGCATCATTGGCAAAGTCCAGATCAGTAATCCGAACCTCACCGAACGACACACCGCAGGCCAATCCACCCGATACCACCGCCATGATCCAGTCCATTGCAGTACTGAAGAGAGTGGGGGCCAGAACACACCCCTGCCTCACTCCGGTCTTGACCGAAAAGAAGTCAGAGGTGGAGCCCCCACACCTCACAGCACTCTCTGTCCCAGAATACAGCGACGATATCAGCCGGACCAAAGCCGACGGGATCCCACGTAGACGAAGTATGCCCCAGAGGGCCTCCCTAAGTCGAACGCCTTGCGAAAATCTATATAGGCGGCAAGGAACCCCCTATCAAACTCCCGCAAGCGCTCGGATAGGACGTGGACTACCAGGATGCGGTCAACGGTAGATCTCTTTGGTGTGAACCTGGACTGTTCAGGGCACTGGTTCAGGGCGCAGCTAGAAGCTGCTGACGGATCCTGTCCAGTAGAATCTGTGTGAAGACCTTCCCGGAACTGAGAGGAGAGTAACCCCCTGGTAACTGTTGCATTCTCGGGTATCACCCTTCCCCTTCCAGATCGGGACAACGATGCCCCGTTTCCAGTCAGCTGGGATAACACCAGTGCTCCACATGGAGCACACAAGAACGAACATCCACCTGAGGACGGCCTCACCTCCCGCCTTAAGCATTTCCACGTGGATACCACAAACCCCCGCAGATTTGCCATCCGCCAAGCGCCATACCACCCTCCGAGTTTCCTCAAGAGTTGGCGGGTCGCAGCCTGGGGGAGGGTCGGCAACAAGAGTTTCAGCATCCCCAATGGCCAGGCTCCGGGTGGGAGGGTTAGCACGATACAACTCCTCAAAGTACTCAGCCCAACGAGTCCTCACTTCCGATTCCTCAGTAAGGACACTACCGTCTGCAGCTTTCACCGTCTGACATCGCGATGTGGACTGAGAGGAATGGAGACTCTGCAACGCCCTGTAAGCTGCCCTGTAAGTCACTCGAATTCAAGTGGCCCTCGACAGTCTCACAGAGATCGCGGACCGCAGCCTTCCAATCTCTTCACACCGCCTTGACGGCTTCGTGCTTCAGGTCCCTGGCCAGACCAACTCTGCCGTCGAGTTGAGCCTGTCTCGCTCTCTCAATGATGTCGATGGTCTCAGAGGAGATGGCTATTCCCAGTCATTTGGGCACCCCCCCGATATGCAGCCACGGGACACCTCCAGAATGCAGTCTCTGAAACCAGTCCAGAGAACCTCCGTGCCCGCACCCGCGTCCAGATCCTCCAGGGATTCCCCAAGCCTACTGGCGAACTCCGAAGCCACATCAGGGTCCCTGAGTCGGCTTACGTCAAATCGCATTTGACGAGCCAGGGCTTTCTCAGGGCGCCTGAAGCGGATCTTCAGAGTCGCCACCAGAAGCCCGTGGTCTACCGTGAATAGCTGGGCACTTCTGAAGACACGGCAGTTATGGACCAGCCGCCAGCGACTACCTACGAGAACATGGTCGATCTCCTTCCTAGTGACACCATCGTTGGAGTACCAATTCCAGCGTCGCGGATTCAATCTCTGGAACCACGAGCCAGCAATCATTAAGCCCCAACTTTTTGCGAAGTCAAGAAGCATTAAGGCGCTTTCATCGCGGCGTCCAGAGCCGTGGGGACTGACACATGCTTCGTAGCCATCCTGGTTAGTGCCAGTGGTCGCATTGAAGTCTCCCAGTACGATCAGGGTGTCCCTTCCCGGAACCCCCGACACCACCGAGTTGAGCTGGTCTTAGAAGGTTTCTTTTGTAGATCGATTACTTTCCCCGGTCGGAGCGTACACTGCGACGATAGAGAGCGTCCCCACTGTGGGAGTCATCCTCAGTTGCATAATACGCTCGTTGACCGGGACCACCTCCGATACCAAAGGAGCTAATCGATCAGCGACGGCGACAGCAACTCCTTGAGTGTGAAGACCGTCGGCCCGGCCAGACCAGTAGTAGGTGTACCCACCGACACCTGTCTCGCCGGACCAGGCCTCCGCACCTCAGAGAGGGCCGCAATGCTGACGCCAAGCAGACTAAGCTCCCTTGATACCAGAGGCAGGTGAGAGTCCCGCAGGGAAGTCATGTTCCATGCGCCGACCCGGACCGACTGCCTCAGTTTCAACTGAGGCGACCGAAAGCAGCTGGTGTCCGACACCTTTGCACTGCCCGCGTCACTCACCCTATCACGCCCGACCTGGTTGCTCCAGGATTTCACCCCCATCATGGAGTGGGGGTCCCAGAGGCTTTTCCCCACCCCCCCCCTCATACGACGCCGCCTAAAGCAGGCGTCGGGGTTACTCCCCCGGAGCAAACTCCATCGTTTAGTCGTGCGTTTTGCTGACGTTTTTTTAGAGGGCGGGGGTGCAAACCCCACCCCCCGAGGCTCCTCTAGGGCAGGGGTGCTGCTCCCTGACAGGCAAATGCCCGGAGGTACCCTATGTTGTTGTTTATCGTTTTGTTTTGTTTATCCAATTTATTACATTTCAAGTTCTTTTTGTTATGGTCTGTGTTTTTGGGGGACTTTGATTTTGACGGCCGTGTTCTCTACCTCTAACTGTCTGCTCCGGCTGAGGGGTGTGGCTGAGTTGCTCCGTGGCCTGTCTTATTTCTTCAGAAGAAACAGGTTGAGTGACAGCATAGAGATTAACTGGATAATATATTATACATACAAAATGAAAACATATACATACTGTATGTATGTATATCTTCTTTTCTTTTGGCATTTTTCCCATTCTCGAGAGTCGCCATAGCGAATCATCTGATTCGCACATTTGATTTGGAATGGGTTTTTATGTCAGATGCCCTTCCTGTTACAACCCTTTTAGCAAGGGATGAAAACATGCTGACAGCTTCGCAGCCTACTCTTTACGGAAGTCAGTAATGGTTCTTTTACATGCCTCTCACCATAGACAGTGAGAGACATGACCCGCCTTTGATAACCCAGTTAGCTGCACCTAACTGAACCGCCAACCTTAGGATCAGCAATCCTGCACCCAATACCACTAGACCACCAGTGCGCCAGTATGTATGTATGTATATATATATATATATATATATATATATATATATATATATATATATATATTGTTTATATATTTTATTAATAAATATCACAATACAAAATTAAAAAGTTTTTCTAAATCATTACGACATTTTACTACATTAATACTGCATTAATGAGTAAGACTGTCTATAGAATGTGTTTAAAAAGCATATTTTAGAGCATATAATAGATACAGTACATAGTATTTTACTTCCGGCTGCTCATTCGCGTATGTCATATGATACACGGGGTTTTACTTCCGGGTACAGAACTCGCAGATTATCTTCATTCGCAGGAGGGACCGGAACCAAACCCCCGCGAATATCGAGGGCCTACTGTACTACATTTTGTAAATAATTTTAATAAAGTTTCCTTACGTTTTTTTCCATCTACTGTGCTATAAATACGAGCAGCGCGCTCATCTCAGTGCCAGAAGATTGTACCTCTTCATGTCCATGTTTTCTGTGAGTTTGAGCTCTGCACTCGACCAGTTCCCGCTCCGTAGTTCCCCGTATCTAAACTTTTCATGTTTCTCCGCCTCACCAGCAATGATTATGTTTCCCCCTTGCTCAAGTGCCTCCACTGTAACAATAAAGTCTCTGCGAGTTCATCCTATGCTGTCTCTTGCATTTTGGGTCTGGCTGAAAGTTCCTAACATCACAGTTATCTTGATAATTTATGGTGCATTTAGGTTTGCACCTTGTACTAATAAATGTTCAATTGAATAGAATGAAATAAGATGATTAGAGAGATAGACAGAGAGAGAGCGAGAGCGAGAGCGAGAGAGAGAGAGAGAGAGAGAGAGAGAGTGAGAAAGAGATTTTATACAGTACAAACTCGTATAGATTATTTATACAAGGTTTAAACCCACATTCCCCTCTAAAGAATGCCCTGTAATGACTTACGAACAAATTAATCTAACAAACAGCTGTCCGGAATGTAACTCGTTCGTAAGCTGGGGAGTGTCTGTACTTGATATTCCATTCCGTGTATTCTTTTAAACCTTGAGTGTGCTGGGCATTACGGGGATGAAGAGGAGAAGAGCCATCAAGAGGATCACTGAGGAAGCAGAGAAAGCATCGAGATGGCTGTGGATTACGAGAGGAGATCCATGGAAAGCAAAAGCCACCTGAACACAAGTCGGGTCTGATCAACCATGGCTGGGTCGCCTGGGCGAGGGTGTCTGATGTTGAAAGACCCGAAACATCTGAGGACCTCAGGTTACATCTCTGATGATGTGTTCAGGAGCATCCTAGAGATGTATCATAGCAATCACTTAGCTGGTGAAACCAGTGGCGACCAGGAATAGACTGGTTGGCAACCAAGAATAGATTGGTGACAACTGGAGAGACAGTGGACAGCACGGAGAGACGGCAACCGGGGCAGGGAGGGTTGGCAGCCCGAACTGCATCTTCTGAGAAGAGGAAACCCAAAGAAAGCTACGAATCAACTCATGGAACGATACCCCCAGGGATGCCCGAGAGGGGGGGAGGATGAGCATCCCAACCCGACGGACCTAGGGTTAACGAACATTGGCAATGGTCAATCGACAACGAGTGTGAAGTGCAGATGTGGAAAGGTCTGCAAGAACAGCCGAGGTCTTAAGATTCACCAGACTCGGATGAAGTGTTTAGAGGGAGAGCAAGCGTCACAACGCACAGGGAACACACCTGGTGAGACGCAGGAGGAGCCAGGCCCGGAGATACCCCACAGAGCCAGGAACCTCCAAGTGCCGCAACCAATTCCTCAGAACAGACTTCCGGAGAGGGTTCGAGTCAATTGGCCGCAGGCCTGCAAGACGGCACTCTGGCAGCAGTTCGACGGGGATGTGGACTCTGTGTTAGAGGCAACAGCAAGGGGCGACGCGGACCGAAGACTTCAAACGATGACCATAATCATCGTTAGTCTGGCTGTGGAAAAGTTTGGAGTAGTGGAGAAGAGGACGGAAAGAGCACCCTTCAACATGAACCAGAGAGCAACAAAAATCCATCGGATCCGGCAGGAGCTCAAGTCCCTTAAGAGGCAGCACAAGGAGGCAAGCGAGGAGCAACGCCCCCCCTTGGTAGAGCTGCGAACCATCTTGAGAAAGAAGCTGTTGACGCTCCGAAGAGCTGAGTGGCACCGGCGGAGGCGAAAGGAAAGGACCAGGAAGCGGGCATCCTTCATTGCCAACCCACCAGAGCAAGCAACTCTTGGGACAGAAGTGTGGAGGGAGATTGACTTGCTCCAAGGAAGAGATAGATCGGCACATCCAGACCACCTATAGCGATCCTGACAGGCAGCAGGAGCTGGGCCATTGCAACACCCTGATACAACCATCACCCCCCACGAAGGAGTTTGATGGAAGTGAGCCGCTCCTTAAAGAGGTACAGGATGTTGTGAGAAAAGCCCGAACCAGTTCAGCTCCCGGGCCAAGTGGAGTGCCGTACAAGATTTATAAGAACTGTCCCCTATTACTGAAGCGGATATGGAAGATCTTGAAAGTCATCTGGAAAAGAGGGAAGGTGGCGCAGCAGTGGCGATATGCTGAGGGAGTCTGGATCCCAAAGGGAGAAAATTCCAAGAACATCGACCAATTCAGGATTATTTCCTTGCTGAGTGTGGAAGGGAAAATCTTCTTCAGCATAGTAGCAAGGCGGTTGACCGACTTTCTCTCCAGCAACACCTACATCGACACCTCAGTGCAGAAGGGCGGCATACCCGGGGTGCCAGGTTGCCTGGAGCATACGGGAGTGGTGACCCAGCTCATCAGAGAAGCTCGGGAGAACAAAGGAGACTTGGCAGTGCTTTGGCTCGACCTCGCTAACGCCTATGGATCCATCCCACACAAGCTGGTCCAAGCAACCTTGGAGAGGCATCGTGTGCCAGGCCAGGTCGCACAAGTCATTATGGACTACTACAATCAGTTCAGTATGAGAGTGTCAGCAGGGCTTGTAACATCAGATTGGCACAGAGTCGAGGTTGGGATCATCACAGACTGTACCATCTCCGTGATCCTTTTTGCCTTGGCAATGAACATGTTAGTTAAGTCTGCTGAAACTCGGTGTCGGGGCCCAAAGTCTGCAACAGGAGTGCGGCAACCACCAATCAGGGCATATATGGACGATCTTACCATTACCACTGAGTCAGTACCAGGAAGCAGGTGGATTCTGCAAGGGCTGGAAGAACTGTGTAGATGGGCAAGGATGAGGTTTAAGCCGGAGAAATCGCGGTCACTGGTGCTGAAGAGGGGCAAAGTTGTGGACAGGTTCCGCTTCAGCATCGGTGGGGCACCAATCCTAACTGTTTCTGAAAAACCAGTGAAGAGTCTTGGCAAGGTATTCAACAGCAGCCTTAAGGATTCAGCATCCATTCAAGAAACCTGTCAGGAGCTGGAGAGCTGGTTGAGAACAGTGGACCGGTCTGGGCTACCCGGGAAGTTCAAGGCCTGGATTTATCAACATGGCATCCTGCCCAAAGTGCTGTGGCCTCTACTCATCTACGAGGTTCCAATTTCGATCGTGGAGGGCCTAGAGAGGAAGGTTAGCAGTTTCCTCAGGAGGTGGCTGGGTCTGCCTAGGAGTCTTAGTAGCATCGCTCTCTATGGACACAACACCAAGCTCCAACTGCCTCTGAGATCACTAGAGGAGGAGTTTAAGGTGACAAAGGCAAGAGAAGTGATGATGTACCGGGACTCCAGCGACCCTAAGGTGGCCCAGGCAGGGGTCAGAGTGAAAACCGGGAGAAAGTGGAGAGCCGATGAAGCTGTCACACACGCTGAATTGCGGATACGACACAGAGCCCTGGTCGGAGCAGTGACCCATGGTAGGGCTGGTCTGGGAACATGTACAACGCCACAGTATGAGAAGGCCAAAGGGAAGGAGAGACGGCGATTGGTGCAGGAGGAGGTGAGGGCAGAAGTGGAGGAGAGGAGGAGCAGCAGAGCAGTCGGCCTAAGGCAGCAGGGTGCCTGGACAAGGTGGGAGCAGGCCATGGAACGAAAAGTCACATGGGCAGAGCTTTGGCGGGCAGAGAATAAAGTTCCTTGTCCAAGCGGTCTATGACATTCTGCCCAGTCCATCAAACCTCTCCATTTGGGGTAGAATAGAGTCTCCCAACTGCCCACAGTGCCCAGGCAGAGGCACGTTGGAGCACATTCTGAGCTGCTGTCCAGTAGCCCTTGGGCAGGGGCGGTACACCTGGCGCCACAACCAGGTTCTGAAACCCATTGCGGAAGTCATCAGCATGGGAATCAGCAAAAGCAGCAGACGGTCCTGCCCCACCACTCAGTTGATCACCTTTGTGAAGGCGGGTGAGAAGTTGGGAAAAACCGCAGGAGCCAGGAACCCATCGGGGCTACTGGCAACCGCAAAAGACTGGCAGCTGTCTGTTGACCTGGAGAAACAACTCAAGTTCCCCCAGTGTATTGTCTCAACCACCCTGAGGCCAGACATCCTCCTAGTGTCAAAGGAGACAAAGAGCATCATCTTGATGGAGCTCACCGTGCCATGGGAGGACCGACTGGATGAGGCCCATGAGAGAAAGAAGACCAAATATGAAGATCTGGTCGTAGGCTGCCGTAAGCAGGGCTGGAAGGTACAGTGTATGCCCATCGAGGTTGGCTGCAGAGGGTTTCGCAGGCCAATCACTCCATAAAACCTTGAGTGTGCTGGGCATTACGGGGATGGAGAGGAGAAGAGCCATCAAGAGGATCACTGAGGAAGCAGAGAAAGCCTCGAGATGGCTGTGGATTACGAGAGGAGATCCATGGAAAGCAAAAGCCACCTGAACACAAGTCGGGTCTGATCAACCATGGCTGGGTCGCCTGGGCGAGGGTGTCTGATGTTGAAAGACCCGAAACATCCAAGGACCTCAGGTTACATCACTGATGATGTGTTCAGGAGCATCCTAGAGATGTATCATAACAATTTTTGTGCAGTGTTATGTATTTGTGTGTAATGGTTTTGTATGTGCTGTGTATTTGTTGCTAATGTATATTTGTGTATATTGGCGTGTAGTGATGTAGTATTTTATGATATTGTGTATTGGTGTGTGATGGTGTATTGTGTTGATGTGTATCGGTGTGTATTTGTATGTAGTGGTGTAGTAGTGTGTGGTATTGATATTGTTGTGAATTTGTCTGTCACAGTGTTTGATGGTGTAGTGATGTATATATGTGTATTGTTGTACAGATGTGTGTATATTGTGTGCAGTGGTGTAGTATTTAAACAGTATTGTGTATTGTTGTGTATTTGTGTGTAGTGGTAGTATATTTTATTTTGTTGTGTTTGTGTATAGTGGTGTAGCATTGCATGGTATTATGTACTGTTGCATGTCTGTGTTTGCGTGTGTGCGTGTGTATGTGTGTGTGTGTGTGTGTGTGTGTGTGTTTATGGTATTGTGTATTGATGTGTTATTGTGTATAGTGGTTAACCCTTTGTGGCTGTGCTCCCTGTCTGTCTCTGCTCCGGATCCTCATCCTGTCCTGCACTGGTAGGTAGGGTTACATATACCGGTCCAGAGTCAGGACTCACACTCACTGTACCATCAGCAAATAGAATCTACACACACACACACACACACACACACACACACACACACACACACCAGAAAAAAAATGCACTCATAAAAGAGAGAGAGAGAGAGAGAGAGAGAGAGAGAGAGAGAGAGAGAGAGAGAGAGAATGTGTGTGTGTGTGTGTGTGTACCATAGTGGATCCATCCCTTAGATGTTTGATCACAGCTCCATTACAGGTGATGGTACGTGAAAATTCAGTGTGTGTGTTGGAAAGTATGGCTCTAGAGAAAGGAAGCGTTTGATGAACCAACACAGCTTGACCATCTACACACACACACACACACACACACACACACACACACACACACACACACACACACACACACACACACACACAAATACATAACAATCAACAATACACAATACTATACAATACTCTAGTATGTATGTGTGTGTGTGTGTGTGCGTGTGTGTGTGTGTGTGAGAGAGAGCGTGAGAGAGAAAGTGTGCGTGTGAGTGTGTGTGTGTGTGTGTGTGTGTGTGTGTGTGTGTGTGTGTGTGTGTGTGTGTGTGAGAGAGAGAGAGAGAGAGAGAGAGAGAGAGAGAGAGAGAAAACACTGACATGCTGCTTGCTGGAAGCTGAAGTTGATCTGAAGGCCTGTTGGAAGACAGACATGGAGCTGAAAAGGAGAAGCTTCTGGACCTTCCTGCTGAAAGAAAACTCAAGTGTTTTATCACAAAATATTCTGACTGGCCAACATCTACAATCATTAGTCTTTCTTTTAAATGATTGTAAGCATGTATTTTTAGTTTTTCCTATTTGTAATGTTCATCATCATCATCATTTTATGTAACCGCTTCATCCTAATTAGGGTCGCGGAGAGGCTGGTGCCCATGCCATCCAACTCCGGGCGAGGGCAGAGTACACCCTGGACAGCTCGCCAGGCCATCGCAGGGCAGAAACACGCTGCCGGCTATGCAGCTACTCTTGTCGAAAGTCAGCAATGGTTCTTTTACATGCCTCTCACCATAGACAGTGAGAGACATGGCCAGCCTTTGATTACCCAGTCAGCTGCACTGGGGGGGGGGGGGGGGGGGCAGTGACAACCTTGTGGAGAGCGGGACTCAAACCCCCAACCTTTGGATCAGCGATCCAGCGCCCTATATCACTAGACTACCACTGCCCCTATTTGTAATGTAAAGTGTTTAATTTTTAGGTGTTGGCAAATTGGGTTAAAGAAAGTCTGTTTCATTGTAGAGAAGAAAAGGTGCGGACTTTGTACTGACGACCTCATCAGCATGAACCAAATCACAACAAAGTATCAGTCCAGTTGTGCACTGGTCCTTTAACAGCTCCATCAGAAAAACATGTTCTGTCAGTATGATTTGCAGTATCTATAATTTTGCACATATCAGAAAAGTGATGAGTGGAAGATGGCCTTTTACACCACCTCTGGCCACTTTGAGTACTGTGTCATGCCCTGTAGGCTCTTTTGTACCAATATGGAGTAAAGTAGGCAATCAGGCCATCAAAAAGCAATCCTAAAGCATCCACACCTGTGGAAACAATCTGTCTGAGAGGTGGTTTTGAAATATTAGGGGGAACTGTGTTGTCCTAGAACTTTGAAGTCAAGCTCATGCTCTCCCCAATGGCCGTCTTCTCCAAGAAACATTACAAAGAGAAAAATTACCTCATTACACATCATGAATTGTTGGCAATAGTTTGTGTTGGAGAAGTCATGGCAAAGGTAGCAGCATATCTTTCCATGATTTTCACTGATCATGAAAACTTAAGTACTTAATGGCCAACAAGTGTTTGGACCCTTTAGAAGCCATTGATCTTTGCCAAACTTTACGCCTCACCCTGCTATAAAACTGGAAGTACAAACAAATGATTGCAAGTTGAAATTCAGGTTTGTGCCACAGACATCCGTGGCCAGGAGTCCATGGGAGCTGATTGGCCGGGCTCTCGCGGGAGGGAAGGATAGTGTCACATATCACGGAGGGGGCATGTGCATGCTTTTGCCCCTCACTGGTTGGTGGTATTCATATGGTAGGGATGGCAATACTTGATGGGGAATGGGAAATGGCTAGATCTAAATTGAGGTGGGAAAATGGAGTGGGGGGACCTGGATGAAGAAATACTGAGGCTGATTGATTCTCTGTTGCATGTACATTCCCTCTGAGAGCAGTAATACTAATCCAGAACCTATACTCTCTCCGACCTGCTTTATGAGAGCTTTAACCTGGAACATCTGGAACATCTGGAACACTGACCATGAGATAATTAAATCAATTCTCTGGTTCACCAATCCCCTGCTTCATGGCCTCACCTTCTTGCTGCGTAAGTCTCCTCTGGATGCACACGATCACTCGAGTATAAAAATAATCTGTCAGCTTAAAGACAGTATTTGGGCTCCAATGTAGTTATAGATGTCCAAAGGTTTTCCTGTATGTAGGTCAATGTACCCAACACACTATCAGCAGACACAGTTCTTCGCTCACAATTGGAGTTGTCACGTGTCCAGAGGGACCACAGAGATTATGATGATTATTGACTACTTCAAATCGTTGTGCTTCATTATCATTCGAGATGTAACCAACATTTTTGAAATAGCAGAGCTCATCTTTATTCATGCATTTCGATAATTTGGAGGCACACAAAAAATTGCAAATGTCTGGTGCACTCAGTTTACATCAAAAATTTGGAGTAGCTTCATGGAAATGTTGGATTGAATGCAATATTATTCTGATAACTTTTGCTTACCGCCCTCAATTTAATTAACAGCTGGAACACGTGAACTATAAACTATGACATTTCTTTCTGAAAATAAGGAGGACTGGGCAGTTTCACTTCTGGCCAGAATACACCCAGAATTCCTTGCACCATTCTGCAGAACTCCTTTTCAGTGTGTACCAGTGTGCACAAGAGTCCAAAATATCCAATGCCAGATACAGTAACTACGATTTCTTGGAAAATGGACCTACCAACCTACTCCAGGCTTCCATATCTCAAGCCTGTCATCCCATGATCAATGTCCTCTAAAGCCCCTCCCACACACATACCATGCTACCTGCACCCATTGACACCCGGTCTGCTTAGTCAAAGCCATCCTTCACTTGGGTTGTAGAAATTCTGAGTTAAAAGTTCTCATTGAGTGAAATCCAATAACATTGGGCTCCATCTCATAGAGTCCTCAACCCCTCCTCTTTCTCCACCACAAATTCTACACTGCATTTTGAGAAACCTGAACCTCATCGAAGCACAATGGTGGCTCAGTGGTTAGAGCTCTGGGTTCCTGATCAGAAGATCAGAAGATTCAAGTCCTCAAGTCTCAGTACCACCAAGCTGTTAATGTACTTCCCTTGAGCAAAAACCCTTATTACCTAGCTGCTCAGTTTTATAAAGTGAGGTTTTATAGTAGACAGTAGAGTAACTGATTGCCCATCAGAGGTGCCCTCATGTCTGCCTTCCTTCTGGTTCTCTCGCTTTTAGTTATGCTGCCATAGCCAGTCATGCTGGAGTCTCTGCTGCCTTCAGAAATAATAAAATCTTCTAACTTTATGACACTATTTTGAGTATAACTAACAAACTCTCTCTCTCTCTCTCTCTCTCTCTCTCTCTCTCTCTCTCTCTCTCTCTCTCTCTCTTGCCCCCTCCCCAGTTTTTTGTCGTGGTACACATTCTCTTTCTGGGATGCCAGTGATCCTGATCCTTCTGCTTTCTGAGTCCTGTGATCTGTGCTGGTGTGCTGATGGTGACTGTAGTTCTCACCTTGGAAGCCCCTCCTTGCTGAATGAAATGGATCCAGATGTGCACTAACAGACTGTGAACATGACTTTTCACTGCTGGTGATATAAACTCTTTCCCTACAATTATTTAGGACTTACAGTTGTAGAACCAACCAGACTACATTTTGGACTTTAATGAAGTCCATTGCATATGTTTTGTATTTTTATGGTTCCAACCAAATAAGGATGGTTTCCCTTTTGGACCTGGTTCCTCCCAAAGTTTCTTCCTTGCATCTACTGAGGGAATTTTTCCTTACCACTGTCGACACGAGCAACGCTCATTAGGGGCTATGAGAAATGTTTAAATTATTTTATATTTTACAAACTCCTACTTTTACTGTGTAAAACTGCTTTATGACAATGTCAACTGTAAAAAAGTGCAAAGCAAATAAAATCTAATTGAATTATATTGAATATACAAGAGATCTTTTTTTTTTTACATTGTTCTGGGAAAGAGCGGCTAACAAAATGCTGTAAACAGGTTCTCTTAGAAAGGTTTCTGCTGTGCGGAGTTGCATGTTCTCCTCTGTGCCTGTATGGGTTTCGTCTGGGCACATTAGGATACTTAATTGTTCCAAATAGCGCAGATTTGTGTGTGTGTGTTTGTGTGTGTGTGTGTGTGTGTGTGTGTGTGTGTGTGTGTGTACCTGACACTTGTGACTGTAGGCAAGTCTTAACCCGTTACTCAGTAGAGCACAAAAACTTCCAAATTTCAGTGGTTGATCTAAACAAGAACACAAACATGGCAAATAAAATACTCATATGCAGCTACAAGAGGAAAGACTATAGAATAAAAAAGCAAATTAGTAATATAAAATTAAAATAATACATAAAAATAACAAAATAAACACTGAATAAATGTGACACTGCATGGGAAAATAAGGGTTAAAAATGAGATTAATATTGAATTTAAAAGAGATCCTTCTGAATAAGAAACAAAAACAGATTTTAATTTCCTTTATTCGGTTTTGAGTTACATGCGTTTGAGTCTCCACACAAGCAGTGACCCAGTTTTGAGATAATTGGTGTCAAAGTTTAGTAAAATTGAAAGAGTTCCATTTTTTCTGTTGGAATATTTCCAAGCAATAAACCTGCACTATAATCTCAAAAGAGACTGAAAACGTTGGGAAGTCACTATTATTGGTAACTCAGTTACTACTTGGAATTCCTCCAGTGACTTTGAAAGCAACACACTGCTCAGCCTTTATTTTTTGGTGGATGGAAAGTGCACTTAGTCCCTCAATTTCAGCATTAACTGAGGCTCGTAGAAAAAACTCACCAAGAAAATATACACTTCAACAGTAGCAGTACATTTTTTTTCCAAAATAAACCAAACTAAAGATCACACTGATGCTAGAAGATGAGCATCATTATCATTGTGGATGAGTCATTCTGGGTGCAGCGGTTTCAAACTAAATCAGAATTATTATACCTGAACATGGACAAGTAGTGCAGAAATATGTAAAAGTAGCACTTTGTGTTCTTCCGCCGTGGATGACTGTTAGGAAATGAAATCAGGTTCGGAATATGGGAAAGCGAGTCCATTTGGTTTTTATAGTTTCCCACAAAATCCCAATGGAAAAATATTTAAAAAAAATATTTTAGATTTTGCATTTATTAATAAATACTTGATAGTTTAACAGTAAAAGAGTTGCACAATCCAAAATGAAAACAAACAAAATATGCAGAAGTACAAGGCTCTTGACTATTCGCGGTTTTGCACTTGCAGTCTTGACTATCCGCAGATTGACCCTACTACAGCTATGAGAGCAGACATTTAGAACTGAGCACGCTAAACTTGTATCCTGAGCTAATATCTATGGTAACTCAATGCTAGCCACACCCCGGATAACAATAAGCCCAGGCAGAGATGTGGCAGGCGGGGAGGGGCCGAACGACGACTCCGACGCTTGGTTAGCAGTGGAAGGTTAGCACTTCCAGTCATACTGCTTGAAAATGTTCAGTCTCTGTGAAACAAGATGGACAAGCTTTATGCTCAGATTGTAGCGCAGAGGGATCTACAGGACTGCTCCATGCTGTGTTTCTATGAAGCATGGCTCGAGGAGAGTACACCCAACGAGGCGATTATACCAGCCGGCTACATGGCCTTCAGGGAGGATCGGAGCGCAGCGGATAGCAACAAGGCCAGCGGCGGAAGAACGGTGGATTTCATTAAATAAACCTGGTGTACTGACTGTATATTATCTCTAACTCTTGCTCTGAGAATGTGGAACATCGAACTTTGAATTTGCAGGTAAACGAAATGGCCAAACAAAGGGCCTTGTTGCTATCTGCCACGGGCCTTGTTGCTATCGGCTGCGCTCCAGTCCTCCATGAAGGCTGTAATATGATACATGGGGTTTTACTTCCGTGTACAGAACTCGCAGATTATCTTCATTTGTGGGAGGGGCCAGAACCAAACCCCTGCAAATAACGAGGACCAACTTTATATATATATAAACACAGGAAGAAATCATTATTATGCAACACACCCCCTTAAGTACACTAAGTATTTGATTGTATCAATCTGTAACTATACATTATATATACTTGTGTATGTGTGCGTATGTGTATACGCACGTGAATGTACGTGTACATATATATGTATATCCATGATTTTCCCAGGCAGTATCACAATGACTAAAAAATATGAAAGTGTTCAAGCTCATGCTGTGTGTGTGTGTGTGTGTGTGTGTGTGTGTGTGTGTGTGTAGTTTCGTGTGTGTGTGTGTGGGGGGGTGTACCGTGTGTATTCTCTCTCTCCGGTTCTATGATGTGTGTGTAGAAACAGTGCTTATTTTTTGTCACACAAACTTTCAACCATGTCGAACCTGGTATAAAAAAACAAAAATGTTAAACACAGGTGTGTGTGTGTGTGTGTGTGTGTGTGTGTGTGTGTGGATGTTCATGTTTATACCTTGCAAGTACTGAACTCTCTCTACACTGATCTGTCCTCCATCTGATGGATAAATACACTGACTCTCTCCTTTCACCTGCACCAACATGCCATCCATCTTGAAACCTGTAAAACCCTGTACACACACACACACACACACACACACACACACACACACACACACACACACACAAACACACACACACACACACACACACACACACACACACACACACACACACACACACTGTATAGATTGTACAACTAGTATGATAAATAATCAAGGAAAATAATAACTGTGTGTGTGTGTGTGTGTTGTGGTGTTTTTTTCATTAGTGTGTATTAGGGTATATGTTGTCTCTGTATGTGTGTGTGTGTGTGTGTCTGTAGGTGACGGGGTATATGTTGTCTCTGTATGTGTGTGTGTATGTGTGTGTGTGTGTGTGTGAGAGAGAGAGAGAGAGAGAGAGAGAGAGAGAGATGGTGTGTATCTTTGTTTGAGTGTCTGTTATAGGAGTGTATATTGTGTGTGTGTTATGGTGTTTTTTCATTAGTGTGTATTATGATATATATTGTCTCTGTATTTGGGTGTGTGTGTGTGTGTGTGTGTGTGTGTGTGTGTGTGTGTGTGTGTGTGTGTGTGTGTATGTTACGGTGTTTTTCATTAGTGTGTATTATGGTATATGTTGTCTCTGTATTTGGGTATGTGTGTGTTTGTGTGTGTGTGTGTGTGTGTGTGTGTGTGTGTGTGTGTGTGTGTGTGTGTTACAGTGTCTTTTCATTAGTGTGTATTCTGGTATATGTTGTCTCTGTATTTGGGTATGTGTGTGTTTGTGTGTGTGTGTGTGTGTGTGTGTGTGTGTGTGTGTGTGTGTGTGTGTGTGTGTGTTACAGTGTTTTTTCATTAGTGTGTATTATGGTATATGTTGTCTCTGTATTTGGGTATGTGCGTGGTTCTACTCACAGGCTGGTTCTCGATATGTGTGTGAGCACCACCGCTGTCCCCCATGTCGTTCATTTCATTCTTGTTTTTTGTCTGCTCTGTAGAAAAAGAAGGCATGTGGCACTCGTCCTCTTGGCTCATCTTCCTCTCTTGGTCTGCTCCTTGACCTGAACTCTTCCCTTTCTCCTTCTTTGTCTTCTTCATCAGTTCTTCATCTTTCTGTCTGTCCTGCTCCAGCTTCCATGCCTCACACACACACACACACACACACACACACACACACACACACACACACACACACACACACACACACACACACACACACATACAGAGGAGGTATAAAACAACAAATCATCACTCTCCTGTAATGGAAAATAATTTAATTATTTAAAATGTAAAGTACTTTGTAGGTCATAAGAGTCTGAATTAAACTAAATCCTCAATGAATTTGATTTTTATTATCATAAAAATTTAGTGTAAAACAGTAGAAGAGGAATTATATGTTCAGAAGTAATTTATTTATGACTTACCTTACAGGTGCTTTATAAATAGACCATTAAATATTAATGAAGAATCATGAATATAAATATTTAGCAATTCAGTTTAATTTGTGGTTGATCGGGTTGTCAGTGGGTTTTTATAGGTTACTCTGGATTACTTTTTTGGGAGGGTTCCGGTCCTTTCTGGGTTCATTTTTTTCCATGTAGTTTTTTGTATGAACCAAATTGAAAATGTAAATCTTTTCCTTTCGGCTGTTCCCTTCAGGGGTCGCCACAGCAAACCATCCACCTCCATCTCACTATATCCTCTGTATCTTCTACTCTGACTCCAACTACCTTCATGTCCTCCTTTACCACATCCATAAATCTTCTCTTTGGTCTTCCTCTCAGCCTTCTGCCTGGTAGTTCCAACCTCAGCATCCTACTACCAATATACTCACTATCCCTCCTCTGTACATGTCCAAACCATCTCAATCTAGCCTCTCTGACTTTGTCTCCAAAACCTCGAACATGTGCTGTCCCTCTGATGTACTCAATCCTGATCCTATCCATCCTCGTTGCTCCCAAAGAGAACCTCAACATTTTCATCTCTGCTACCTCCAGCTCAGCCTCCTGTCTTTTCCCCAGGGCCACTGTTTCTAAACCATACAACATCGCTGGCCTCATCACCGTCTTGTACACTTTTCCTTTCATTCTTGCCAATACCTTCCTATCACACATCACACCGGACACTTTTGTCCAGTCATTCCAATCGGCCTGCTCATGCTTCTTCACCTCTTTTCAACATTCTCCATTGCTCTGGATTGTTGAGCCAAAGTACTTAAAATCCTCCACCTTCCTTATCTCTGCTCCCTGTAACCTCACTGTTCCTCTTGGGTCCTTGTCGTTCACACACATGTATTCTGTTTTACTGAGGCTAACCTTCATTCCTCTCCTTTCCAGGGCATACCTCCACCTCTCTAGATTTTCCTGCACTTGTTCTCTGCTCTCACTACAGATCTCAATGTCATCTGCAAACATCATAGTCCATGGAGATTCTTGTCTAACCTCATCTGTCAGCCTGTCCATCACCATAGCAAACAAGAAGGGGCTGAGAGCTGACTCTTGATGCAGTCCCACCTCCACCTTCAACTCTTCTGTCACACCGACAGCACACCTCACCACTGTCTTACATCTCTTATACATGTCCTGCACCACTCTAACATACTTCTCTGCCACTTCAGACTTCCTCATACAATACCACAGTTCCTCTCTCGGCACCCTGTCATATGCTTTCTCTCGATCCACAAAGGCACAATGCAGCTCGCTATTGCCTTCTCTGTACTTCTCTATTTAACATCCTCAAAGCAAGCACTGCATCTGTGGTGCTCTTTCTTGGCATGAAACCAAACTGCTGTTCACAAATGCTGACCTCTTCCCTTAGTCTAGCTTACATTATTCTGTCCCATAATTTCATGGTATGGCTCATCAACTTTATCCCTCTGGAGTTGCCACAACTCTGTACATCTCCCTTGTTCTTAAAAATGGGCACAAGCACACTTCTCCTCCATTCCTCCGGCATCCTCTCACTCTCTGAGACCTTGTTGAATGTTCTTGTCAGAAAATCTACTGCAAACCTCTCCTAGACACTTCCATAGCTCCACCTGTATGTCATCAGGACCAACTGCCTTGCCACTCTTCATCCTCTTCAATGCCTTTCTCACTTTCCCCTTAATAATCTTTGCTACTTCCTGGTCTTCAACAGTCACCTCTTCTACTCTTTTTACTCTCATTTTCCTCATTCATCAGCTCTTCAAAGTACTCTTTCAAACTTCCCAGCACACTTTTGTTATCAGTCAATACATTTCCAACTCTGTTCTTAATCACTCTACCTTGCTGCATGTCCTTCCCTTCTCTATTTCTCTGCTGTGCCAACCTGTATAATCATTTTCTCCCTCCTTCCTGTACAACCTATCATACAAGTCATCACACGCCCTCTGTTTGGCCTTTGACACCACTACCTTCGCCTTATGCTGTGTCTCCCTGTACTCCTGTTTACTCTCTTCGGTACTCTCTATGTCCCACTTTGTCTTAGCTCACCTCTTGTTTTGAATACACTCCTGCACTTCCTCATTCCACCACCAAGTCTCCTTATCTACTGTCTTTCCAGAGGACACGGCAAGTACTCTCCTACCTGGCTTCCACCACTTTGTCTTCTGCTTTGCCTTCTTCACCTTTCTTACCATCAGCATCATCCTGCACACCACCATCCTATGCTGTTTGGCAACACTCTCACCCACTACTACTTTGGAGTCACTGACTTCCTTCAAATTACATCGCCCACACAAGATGTCGTCTACCTGTGTGCTCCTACCTCTGTTTTTATAGGTCACCCGATGCTCCTCTCTCTTCTGGAAGAAAGTATTCACCACAGCCATTTCCATCCTTTTTGTAAAAGCTATCAACATCTGACCTTCTGTGTTCCTGTCCTGGATACTAAACCTGCCCATCACTTCCTCGTCCCCTCTGTTGCCGTTGAAGTCTGCACCAATGACCACTTTTTCACCTTTGGGGGTTCTCCTGAACACACAATATGTCCACCTTCCTCCTCTGCATCATGTCAGCCAGCTCTCTACCTTTTCCTGTCATAGTTCCAACATTCAAAGTCTCTACTCTCAGTCCTAAACTCATGCTTTTCCTCTTCTCTCTCTGCCTACGGACACGCCTCCTGTCTCTCCTTCAATCTCTCCTTCTTCGACCAACAGTTGTCCAATTTCCACCAGCACCCTGTTGGTTAACAGCACTGATGATGGTTGTTGTTCACCCGCACCTCGACCGATCCGGTATGAAATTTGTCTTTACGGATTGCATTTTGTATTCTGGCAAAAGTTTTATGCCAGATGCCCTTCCTGTTGCAACCCTCTGCATTTATGTGGGCTTGGGACCGGTGTGAGGGCGGGCACTTATGTGTGCCCCCCTCACAGCTGCATTATAATATATATATATATATTTTTTTTGTTATTATTATTTTTTTATTATATATATATATATATATATATATATATATATATATATATATATATATATATATATATATATATATATACACACACACACACACACACACACACATACAGGGATCCCTCGCTACTTTGTGCTTCAATTAATGCAGTTTCAGTGCATCGAGTTTTTTTTTTTTTAAATATTCATAGAATTAAAAAATAAGGAAATTCAGGAACAATGGGGTGAAAAGTTAAGGAAAATGCCACAAAAACAAGGCCAATTATACACAAAAAATACCCTAAACCAACACAAAACAAAAAACCCAAAATCTCCCTTCAAAACTACTTACATTTTTGCAGAGTGTTTACACTTGTTTACACTTGTTTGTGCCCCCCCCTCACGGCTGCATTAAATTGAAAATGTAAATGAAGTAATTAATTTTCAAGTAATTGAATGTGATGATGTTCCTGTGCTGCTCACTTTCAAAGAGTCTTGTCGTAGAAACACCTCAAACTTCTCTGGTACTGGAGACATGACTGACACTCCTGAAGCAAATGCAAACACACACACACACACACACACACACACACACACACACACACACACACACACACACACACTTATTCAAACATAGTAACATTAATTGTTTTGGAGACAAAGTCAGAGAGGCTAAATTGAGATGGTTTGGACATGTACAGAGGAGGGATAGTGAACATATTGGTAGAAGGATGCTGAGATTGAAACTACTAGGCAGAAGGCCTAGAGGAAGACCAAAGAGAAGATTTGTGGATGTGGTGAAGGACATAAAGGTAGTTGGTGTAAGAAAATAAGATGCAGAGGTTAGGGTGAGATGCAGGCAGATGATTCGCTGTGGTTTTCCCTGAAGGGAACAGCCGAAAGGAAAAGAAGAAGTAACACTGATTGGCAGGATAGTGTGTTCTGATTGGCTGAGAGCAATACAGTATGTTCTTATTGGTTGAGCACAGTACAGTGTGTTCTGATTGGCTGAGAGCAGTACAGTGTGTTCTGTTTGACTGTGCCCAGGACAGTGTGTTCTGATTGGTTGAATGGATTTGCCTTTCAATGTTGAATCCTCTGTCTCTTGTTGTTGTTTGTGAAGTCGTTCTTCTTCTGCTATACTCCAATCTCTGAGGAATTCAGCTACATTCTCTAGGTAACTCCTGGACACACACACATATGCACCACCCCCCCAACACACACACATACACAACACACAGTTCACCCCTAAATAAACACTATAAAGCCCAATAATACAGTGGAGCCCCGGAATCTGAACACTCTAAAGACCAAACAAATGGGAATCCGAACAAAAATGTCGTGACTTTTATTGTCCCGGAAACCGAATAAAAACCCGGAAGTCGAACTCGAGAACCACGCGAGAAAAAAAACGAGATGGACAGGGAGGAAAGGTGCGCAACATCCAGAATTCTGGAAGTCGTTGACACTATGTATGTTCTGGGGAAGTCCGGAAGCTGTTGTAAGGTCTTTTTGGACTTTTACACCCAAGCCTAGTGGCTCATCAGGCCGGTGCTTTATGTATCACCCTCATAAAGTTGTCCTGGGGAA
This sequence comes from Plotosus lineatus, assembly GCA_024760905.1. Classification (NCBI taxonomy): domain Eukaryota; kingdom Metazoa; phylum Chordata; class Actinopteri; order Siluriformes; family Plotosidae; genus Plotosus; species Plotosus lineatus. The sequence goes on from CM045749.1 coordinate 1,396,635, forward strand.
GTCCGGAAGTTGTTGATACAGTACTATGTAGTATCATAAGCATGAAAGCTAAAGCTAGCACTAAAGCACTAAAGCTATCTAATCACTAACGCCATATACCACCTCCAACGACAAATACGATTTAGAGTACCGAAGAGAAAACCCACAGATCGGCTTATGGGCATAAACGCCTAAACAAAGCTGAAGAGGATGTATATACGTATGTATGTAAGCTAAGCTAAAGTGCTAGCAGCGTTGAGAATACCTTTAACGATGAGCTCATAAGCCACTTTTATAAGGTTTTGAAAAGAAGGCAGAAACAAGCATTAGAAATGTTCTTCAAGAAATTTCCCCGTTTCATCTATGAAAACGGTTGTGCTTTATTGTTCACAGGTAGGCACTAGATAAAAACGGGTGTGTTTTTTTAAAAACGGATGTGTTTCTTTTAAAAACAGGTGCGCTTTATTGTTCCCAGGGAAGGTACGAGTGCACCAGAAACACAAAAATCAAACTAAAGCGGGATCTAATAACGCACAGAGCTGAGAACCAGAGAGATCACGAAGAAATGGAACAATCTTCTAGCACCGGGAATGGTGCTGCTACTTTATAGCCGGTGATTAAATGGAGTTAGGTATGTGTGTTTTGACCTCCACCGGATTGAGAGCCACACTCCTCTCCAACATGCATTTCAACATGCAACTCTTTTGAGAGAGAAAGACCATAACACACTAAAATTAAAAGCACAGAAAAAGTTATAGAGTTTTTCACTTAATTTGAGGACCTATGGTATGAGTTACGGTACTGATAACTTCCGTTCAAAAGACAACGGAACGGATTAAGACCATTTACATTATTTGTAATGGGAAAAGCGGATTGGGCCGTCTGAAACGGATTAAGTTTGAGTACCAAGGCTCCACTGTATTGTGAGACGAGCCCTGGTTCTAATATTATCACCTACAATAATTACAAAGTGAACAGACCTGAAACTAACATCGGTGTGCACAGAGGCTTTCCATGATCCACTGCTGCTTCTCGCAGGACTCATGGGATTGTGGCAGATGACGTACATGACATTCAACTGACTGCTGTGGAATGAATCCACACATGTGTATGACTCAGAAGCGGTCTGTAAAACCTAAACACACGCACACACACACACACACACACACACACACACACACACACACACACACATACACATACACACTTAATATCTATAGATAGATATAGAGAAATTGATAGATCGACAGATAGATGTATGCACCTGTGGAAAAACATCTGCATTGTGATGTTCAGTGAAGTTCCAGTGTGTGTAGTGTCGAAATCGAAACTTCTCTAAATCTTTAATACTGATTTTGTTCTCCTGATAATCACACAAAATATTACACACATTAAAGACTGTGTGTGTGTGTGTGTGTGTGTGTGTGTGTGTGTGTGTGTGTGTGTGTGTGTGTGTGTGTGTGCGTGTGTGATGTAAACAATACAGATCACACTACATACCTGCTGCTCGTCACACTCAACTTTACCACCTGAAAAATAAAAATAAAATAGAGAATAATGATGAGAGCATGTGTTGTGCTTGGCAGAGTGGTGCTCCAGTGAATTTTCCTCTGGAACCGTCCATCGATTCATCCAGCTATCTTTCTGTCCACCCATCCATCTATCTGTTCATCTGTCCACCCATCCCCCATCCTTAGATTCCGTCTATTCATCCACCCATCCATCCACCCATCCATGTGTCCATCCATCCATCCATGTGCCCATCCATCCATCTATCCATCCCTCCATCCATCAGTGAGATGTCAGATACATCATGTATTGCCCCTTGGTGCAGCTATCTGGGTTATCAAAGGCCAGCCATGTCTCTCACTGTCTGTGGTGTCAGGTTCATGTAAATGAACCATTGCTGACTTTTGACAAGAGTGGCTGCATTCCTGTTAGCAGGTTTCTGCCAAGCGATGGCCTGGTGAGCCTTCCAGAGTGTATTCTGCCCTTGCCCGGAGTCGGTTGGGATGGGTGACACCTTCCTGGGTATAGGGCACTGGATCACTGATCCTAAGGTTGCGGGTTCAAGTCCCACTCTCCACAAGGTTGTCACTGTCCCCCCAGTGCAGCTAAGTGGGTTATCAAAGGCCGGCCATGTCTCTCACTGTCTATGGTGAGAGGTTCATGTAAAAGAACCATTGCTGACTTTGCTGCAAAGCCCTCAGCGTGTTTCTGTCCCTTGCTAAAGGATTGTGTAAGGAAGGGTATCCGACATAAAAACCTATGCCAAATCAAACGTGCAAATCATTCACTGTGGTGACACCTAATAAAGGGAAGAAGCCGAAAGGAAATCTCTGGTTACAGAAAATGAATCATGTATTGCAGCTCACCGCTTATCCTCCAGGGGACTGTTTCCCATTATAGAAGAAAATTTAACAATGTATAAAGCATTTATTTCGTTGTAGTTATTAATTAATTTATTGTTGTATTTTTGCTCCTTACCTTGTATGGTGTTGAGGTCATGGGAGTTGTGTGTAAAGGTCATGGGGTCGTCCCATGGTAATGCAGTGACTGTGTGACTTTTACTCCCATCTAGTGCAGTTAGGGGCATGCTCTCAAACATTGACAGCTGGAGCAACCTTTGAACATTTGCACAGCTCAGAGAGTCTAAACACACACACACACAAAGCTTACAGCCCACAGATTGCTTCTTTTCTATGTCTGCGTGTGTGTGTGTGTGTGTGTGTGTGTGTGTGTGCGTGCGTGCGTGCATGCGTGTGTGTGTGTGTGTGTGTGTGTGTGTGTGTGTGTGTGTGTGTGTGTGTGTGTGTGTGTGTGTGTGTGTGTTTTAAAAGGATCCCTCGCTACTTCGCGCTTCAATTTATGCGGCTTCAGTGCATCGTGTTTTTTTTTATATGAATCAAAATAAAAAATAATGCAGTCGTGAGGATGGGCACAAACAAGTGTCCATCCTCACGCCAGTCCCAAGCCCGGATAAAAGCAGAAGGTTGATAAAAAGAGATAAAAGCAGGAAGGGCATTCGGCGTAAAACTTTTGCCAAAATACACAATGCGAACAATCAATACTAATTTCATACCGGATCGGGCGAGGCCCGGGTTAACAACGACCGCCATCAGTGCTGTCAACCAACAAGGTGCTGGTGGAAATTGGACTACTGTTGGTCGAAGAAGGAGATGTTGAAGAAGGAGACGTGGAAGAAGGAGAGGCGGGAGGCGCGAGAGAAGAGGAAAGGCATGAGTCTAGGACTGAAAGAAGGGACTTTGAATGTTGGAACTATGACAGGAAAAGGTAGAGAGCTGGCTGACATGATGCAGAGGAGGAAGGTGGACATACTGTGTGTTCAGGAGACCAGGTGAAAAGGTAGCAAGGCTACAAGGTTAGGAGCAGGGTTTAAACTGTTTGATTATGGTGTGGATGGGAAGAGAAATGGAGTAGGAGTCATCTTGAAGGAGGGGTTTGCCAGGAATGTTCTAGAAGTGAAAAGAGTGTCAGACAGAGTGATGAGTCTCAAGTTAGAAATTGAAGGTGTGATGTTCAATGTTGTTAGAGCTTATGCCCCACAGGCAGGATGTGAGCGAGAAGAGGAGAGATTCTGGAGTGAGTTAGATGAAGTGATGCAGAGTACCCCCAGAGGTGAAAGAGTGGTCATTGGTGCAGACTTCAGTGGTGCATGTTGGTGCAGGAAACAGAGGGGACGAGGAAGTGATGGGCAGGTTTGGTATCCAGGACAGGAACACAGAAGGACAGATATTGCTCGATTTTGCAAAAAGGTTGGAAATGGCTGTGGGAGTCAGGAAGGAAAAAAGTTTGAAGGAAGTCAGTGACTGCAAAGTAGTACCGGGTGAGAATGTTGCCAAACAGCATAGGATGGTGGTGTGCAGGATGATGCTGATGGTGAGGAAGGTGAAGAAGGCAAAATAGTGGAAGCCAGGAAGTGCTTCCAGATGACTGGACAACCACAGCTAATGTGATCGGGCAGACAGGTAGGAGAGTTCTTGGTGTGTCTTCTGGAAGGACAGTAGATTAGGAGACTTGGTGGTGGAATGAGGAAGTGCAGGAGTGTGTAAAAAGGAAGAGGTGAGCAAAGAAGAAGTGGGACATTGAGAGGACCGAAGAGAATAAACAGGAGTACAGGGAGACACAGCATAAGGCGAAGGTAGCGGTGTCAAAGGCCAAACAGTATGATGACTTGTATGATAGGATGGACAGTAAGGAGAGAGAAAATGATTTATACAGGTTGGCACAGCAGAGAAATAGGGATGGGAAGGACATGCAGCAAGTTAGAGTGATTAAGGACAGAGTGGGAAATGTATTGACTGATGACAGAAGTGTGCTGGGAAGATGGAAAGAGTACTTTGAACAGCTGATGAATGAGGAAAATGACAGAGAAAAAAGAGTAAAAGAGGTGACCATTGAGGAGCAGGAAGTAGCAAAGATTAGTAATGATCTAAAAGGATGAAAAGTGGAAAGGCAGTTGGTCCTGATGACATACCGGTGGAGGTATGGAAGTGTCTAGGTGAGGTAGCAATAGATTTTATGACAAGAACATTCAACAAGGTCTTAGAGAGTGAGCAGATGCCGGAGGAATGGAGAAGTGTGCTGGTGCTGATTTTTAAGAACAAGGGAGACGTGCAGAGTTGTGGCAACTACAGAGGGATAAAGTTGATGAGCCATACAATGAAGTTATGGGAAAGAATAGTGGAAGCATTTGTGAACAACAATTTGGTTTCATGCCAAGAAAGAGCATCACAGATGCAGTGTTTGCTTTGCGGCTGTTAATAGAGAAGTACAGAGAAGGTCAGAAGGAGCTGCATTGTGCCTTTGTGGATCTGGAGAAAGCATATGACAGGGTGCCGAGAGAGGAACTGTGGTATTGCATGAGGAAGTCTGGAGTGGCAGAGAAGTATGCTAGAGTGGTGCAGGACATGTATGAAAGATGTAAGACAGTGGTGAGGTGTGCTGTTGGTGTGACAGAAGAGTTCAAGGGTGAGGTGGGACTGCATCAAGGGTCAGCTCTGAGCCTCTTCTTGTTTGCTATGGTGATGGACAGGTTGAGAGGAGGTTAGACAAGAATCTCCATGGACTATGATGTTTGCAGATGACATTGTGATCTGTAGTGAGAGCAGAGAACAAGTGCAGGAAAATCTAGAGAGGTGGAGGTATGCCCTGGAAAGGAGAGGAATGAAGGTTAGCCTCAGTAAAACAGAATACATGTGTGTGAATGAGAAGGACCGAAGAGGAACGGTGAGGTTACTGGGAGCAGAGATAAGGAAGGTGGAGGATTTTAAGTACTTAGGCTCAACAATGGAGAGTGTGAAAAAGAGGTGAAGAAGCGTGTGCTGGCAGGTTGGAATGGTTGGTGAAAAGTATCTGGTGTGATGTGTGATAGGAGGGTATCGGCAAGAATGAAAGGAAAAGTGTACAAGATGGTGTTGAGGCCAGTGATGTTGTATGGTTTAGAAACAGTGGCCCTGAGGAAAAGACAGGAGGCAGAGCTGGAGGTAGCAGAGATGAAAATGTTGAGGTTCCCTTTGGGAGTAACGAGGATCAGGAATAGGATCAGGAATGTGTACATCAGAGGGACAGCACATGTAAGAGGTGTTGGAGACAAAGTCAGAGAGGCTAGATTGAGATGGTTTGGACATGTACAGAGGAGGGATAGTGAGCATATTGGTAGTAGGATGCTGAGGTTGGAACTGCCAGGCAAAAGGCCTAGAGGAAGACCAAAGAGAAGATTTATGGATGTGGTGAAGGAGGACTAAAAAAATCAGGAAATTAAGGAAGAAAAGGGGAAAAGGTGAAGGAAAATGCCACAAAAACAAGGCAATTATGCAAAAAAAAAAAAAAAAAAAAAAAACCCTGAACAAACAAAACAAAGAACAACCCAAAATCTGCTATCAAAACTACTTATATTTATTTACATCGTATGCATTATGCATGTGTGTGTGTGTGTGTGTGTGTATTACCAGTTGAACAGTACTGCAGAAATTGATGTGTCCTGGCTGTGTCGAAGTTGTTGGTGTTGAGTTGTTTATACAACAGAGTAAATAAATAATTTTTCTTCATCATACACACTTCAGCATTCACTACATCCAAACTGTCAACTACCTGAGAGAGACAGAGAGAGAGAGAGAGAGAGAGAGAGAGAGAGAGAGAGAGAGAGAGAGAGAGAGAGGGAGGGAGAGAGAGAGAGAGAGAGAGAGAGAGAGAGAGAGAGAACGATTGGATGGATAGCGTGTGTGTGTGTGTGTGTGTGTGTGAGAGAGAGAGAGAGAGAGAGAGAGAGAGAAAAAGTGTGTTTATCACATTCATATGGTGAAGCCTCTTTGATCGCTCATCATGATAATGTAGCAGGGCGGGACTTCTCTCTGTTTTTTTACTTTGCTCTTCCTCCTTGAAATACTGCATAAGCTCTCTCACACACACACACACACACACACACACACACACACACACACACACACACACACACACACACACACACACACACACACACACACACACACACACACACACACACAAACACACACACACACACACACGCACACACAGAGTGATGTTATTATAAAAATATATTCCTGAGCCTTCAGACTCCAAGAAAAAACTATAGAAACTATTGTAATTATTGTTAATTTTATTAATAAAATATGATTTATAATAATTTATAAAAAACTAATAACAAATAAGAAGACCCCTATGCCATCTCGGAGTAAACGTTTGAAGCAGTCTCCCTTGCTCGGACGCGGGTCACCGGGGTTCCCTCCTGGAGCCAGGCCCAGGGGAGGGGCTTGAAGGCGAGCGCCTGGTGGTCGGGCTTATGCCCATAGAGCCTGGCTGGGCCTAGCCCGAAAAGGAGACATGGGTCCGCCCTCCCATGGACCCACCACCCGTGGGAGGAGTTTTAGGGGTCGGGTGCAATGTGAGTTGGGTGGCAGCCAAAGGCATGGGTTCTGTCGGACCGATCCTCGGCTACTTACTCTGACCCTCGGAACATGGAATGTCACCTCTCTGGCGGGAAAGGAGCCTGATTTGGTGCGTGAGGTGGAGATACCGACTAGATATAGTCGGGTTCACCTCAACGCATAGCTTGGGCTCTGGAACCATCCATCTCGAAAGAGGCTGGACCTTCTTCTATTCTGAAGTTGCTCATGGGGAGAGGCTGCGAGCCGGTGTGGGTATTCTTGTTGCCCCTTGAAGGGGGCCGTCCAGCTGAAGAAGGAGGCCTATCGGGTTTTATTAGCCTATGGGACTCCTGAGCAGGCCAAACGTGCTGCAGCCGAGGCTGTCGCAGATGCAAAATTTCGGGCGTGGGAGGAGTTCGATGAGGGCCGAGAGTGATTATCGGTTGGTCTCAGAAAGGTTCTGGACCACCATCCGACGCCTCAGGAGGGGGAAGCAATTCTTCACAAACACTGTTTACAGTGGAGGTGGGGAGCTGCTTACCTTGACTGGGGATGTCGTCGAGAGGTGGAGGGAATACTTTGAGGACCTCAATCCCACCAACACGACCCTCCATGGAAGAGGAAGACCCTGGGGGTTCGGGTGAGGGTCCGCCCATCACGAGAGTGGAGGTCACTGAGGTTGTCAAAAAGCTCCTCGGTGGTCAAGCTCCGGGGTTGGACGAGATCCGCCCGGAATATCTCAGGGCTCTGGATGTTGTAGGACTGTCTTGGTTGACAAGTCTCTGCAACATCGCGTGGTCATCAGGGGCTGTACCTCTGGATTGGCAAACTGGGGTGGTGGTCCCAATTTTTAAGAAGGGGGATCAGAGGGTGTGTTCCAATTATCGGGGAATTACACTCCTCAGCCTACCTGGGAAAGTGTACGCAGGGGTACTAGAGAGGAGGATCCGACCGATAATCGAACCTCGGATTCAGGGGGAACAATGTGGTTTTCGTCCTGGCCGCAGCACTCTTGACCAACTCTATACGCTCCACAGGATTCTGGAGGGGGCATGGGAGTTTGCCCAATCTGTCCACATGTGCTTTGTGGATTTGGAGAAGGCTTTCGACCGTGTCCCTCGAACGATCTTGGGGGCCGTGCTCCGAGAGTACGGCATTCCGGACCCGTTGCTACGAGCTAGTCGGCCGCTGTATCACCGGAGCCAGAGTTTGGTCCGTATTGGTAACAGCAGGTCGGATTCGTTTCCAGTGGGAGTTGGAGTCCGCCAAGGCTGTCCTTTGTCACCGATTCTGTTCATAATTTTTATGGACAGATTTTCTAGGCGCAGTCGAGGCGATGAGGAGTTCTGGTTTGGTAGCCATCGGATATCGTCTCTGCTTTTTGCGGATGATGTTGTCCTTTTGGCTTCATCAAGTCGGGACCTCCAGCTCCCATTGGAGCGATTCGCAGTCGAGTGCGAAGCAGCCTGGATGAAGATCAGTACCTCCAAGTCCGAGGCCATGGTTCTCAATCGGACAATGGTGGAATGCACCCTCCGGGTCGGGAATGAGGTCCTGCCTCAAGTGGAGGAGTTTAAGTATCTTGGGGTCTTGTTTATGAGTGAGGGAAGGATGGAGCGAGAGATCGACAGACGGATCGCTGCAGCCTCTGCTGTTAAGCGGTGCCTGTACCAGTCCGTCGTGGTGAAGAAGGAGCTGAGCCGCAAGGCGAAGCTCTCAATTTACCAGTCAATCTACGTTACAACCCTCACCTATGGTCATGAGCTTTGGGTAATGACCGAAAGAACAAGATCATGGATACAAGCGGCTGAAATGAGCTTCCTTCGCCGGGTGGCGGGGTTCTCCCTTAGAGATAAGGTGAGAAGCTCCACCATCCGGGGAGAGCTCGGAGTAGATCCGCTGTTCCTCCGCAGTGAGGGGGGCCAATTGAGGTGGCTTGGGCATCTGGTCAGAATGACCCCGGACGCCTCCCTGGTGTGGTGTTTCGGGCATGTCCAACCGTGAAGAGACCCCGGGGTCGACTAAGAACACCCTGGAGGGACTATGTCAATTACAAATTATCATTAATTCTTTAAAATAAATTATATATATATATATATATATATATATATATATATATATATATATATATATATATATATATATATATATATATATATATAGAGAGAGAGAGAGAGAGAGAGAGAGAGAGAGAGAGAGAGAGAGAGAGAATTTTCTGAGTAGATCCTACCGTAAGAGAGTGCTCAATACTATTTCGTATATAAGCAAATATAAAAATAAAAGGACAGGACAAAGACTTTCTATTGCAACTCCATTTTAGACAGATCTGTAGTGATAAATGGAGTTTCAATAGGAAGTCTTTGTCCTGTCCATTTACTTTATTTTATATATATTTATATATATATATATATATATATATATATATATATATATATATATATATATATATATATATATATAACATAAAACACTAACCACATAAATCATAATTAATTCATTCATTCATTAATAATAATCATAATCATAATCATAATAATAATAAATTACCATTAATTATAATAATATTATCATTGATGAATTTATGAAATGCTAATGAGGGTCATGAGGAAGCTGGCACCCATCTCAGCTGACTCTGTCCAAGGGCATGGTACACCATGGACAGCCTGCCAGGTCATCAGAGGGCAAATACTCAGAAAGATTCACAATCACATTTCGGGGCAATTTGGAACACCCAATTAGCATACTCTGAAAGTTTTTGGACATTAGGGGGAAACCGGAGTATCCATGCAAGCAAGCACAGGCAGAACATGGAAACTCCACACAGAAACACCCTTGGGGAATCGACAATTATTATTATTATTATTATTATTATTATTATTATTATTAGTCCTAGCTGTGTGCAGATGATTTGCCATGTCTAAGTTTCATATCTCAGAAATAACAATGAGCTTTAGCTACTCAGTGTTGCTATGCTAACCATACTCCACTGAGGTGTGTTCGCAATATTAGCAATATGTATGCGAAACGAGTCACTGACGCTGTTCTCTTGCTCATCTCGGGGCAGATCTCTCACACTCTGCATCATATAGGATATTAAATCATGCTCCAAGTCTGAATTCGTATTTGACTCCTCCCCTTCACTGCACACTTCCTGTTCTGATGAAACCACCTGCAGACATCACATGCTGTTTCACCTACTGTCTCTCACAATCTTAATTATGATTAATTAAAAATCTGTTCAGAGAGAAATAATTATGTGAAATAAACCTGTTCTATTAAGCAGTGCAGGACTAGAGGAACAGAGATACACTGCTGAGGAATTCTGTCCAGAAGATCAGAGTATAACCTCAAATCCACATCTACACACACACACACACACACACACACACCCACACACACAGTATATAATTTTCAACCTGAATTTAACCCTGACTTTAATCTATATTTTACTCATTAATCCTAATCATGACTTTCATCCACATGTTCGTCTTGAAATAATAAATTCAACTTTAACTGATTCTCGATTTTATCTTTCATATTCCTGTTATTAAAAAAAATTCATAAACATGAGATTTTACTAAACACACCTGAACTTTCCTCTGATTTCATCTCCCCTGATAAAACCTACAATTACACAAACAATTTATCACATATTATCTCTAAAGTACTCTGTGTGTGTGTGTGTGTGTGTGTGTGTGTGTGTTGCTTACAGGTGTGATAATGTTTGGGACGTTGACCAATCTCATTCTGCTTAAGTAGTGCTCATACTGCCTTCTCCAATCCAAACTGTCATATAGCAAACAAGCCACGCCCTCAAACACAGCCAGTCCCATTTCCTCCTACACACAGCACACATGCAGAAATGTTTAAAATTGTTAAAATTGTTGTTGTAGAATATAGTGAAAGGACAGTGAGAAATATTTTTCAGGTGAGATGTACTCAATGGCATATAGTACTATAATATTTAGTATAATGTACCATCATAGGATACTACAGAGAGCAAAGTACCAGGCCAAAGTATTAACAGAGTATCGTGTCTTGTGTAGAGTGTATTGTACTGTTGTCGAGTTTAAACAGTCTATTAACAGTAGTACAGTAATAGTGTAGAATGGAGTACAGTGCAGTGATGTAGCGCAGTAATAAATAACATTTTACTGATGTAGAGTCGTGATGGAGTATAATGTAGTGGTTTTGAGTGGTAATAAATTAAAGTGTACTAGTGCAGAGTAGTAATGGAGTATAGTGTACTGGTGTAAAGTATTGATGGAGTATTGCATTCTGGTGTAACGTGGTGATGAAGTGGAGCACACTGGTCTTGAATAGTGATTTACTAATAGAGTGGTTTAGGGTGATGATAAAGTACACTGTGCACTGCTGTAGATTGGTAATATGAAGTGCAGTGTGCTGGTGTCGAGCAACAATGAAGCATGATATACTGGTCTTGAGATACGATGGAATATGATGTACTGGTATAAAGTTATAGAGTATATAGCGTATAGTGTGGTGTAGAGAACTGATAAAGTATAATGTGCCACTACACAGTACTAATGATGCATACTGTACTAGTGTAGCGTGCTAATGAAGCATGGTATACTGGTGTACAATGTTAATGAAGTACATTATACTGCTGTAGAGTTGTGAACAGGCATGGAACAGTTGTGAAAAGTGATGATGGAGTATGGCATGCTGGTGTAGGGACAGAGCAGGGCAGTGGTGATGGAGTATGACGTAGTGGTGTGGGTTGGCGAATTAGTATGGTGTGCCAATGTAGAGCATTGATGGAATATGGAGTCCTGATGGACTATGGTGTACTATGTGAAGTGCTTATAGAGCATGGTATACTGAAGTGAAGTGTTGATGGTGTATGGTGTGCTGAGGTGGAGTGTTGATGAAGAATGTCATTCTGGTGTAAACAACTAATGGAGTATGGTACACTGGTATAAAGTGTTTATGGACTATGATACACCTGTGTAGAATGGTGATGGAGTATAATGCACTGTGTGGCGTACAAGTGTAGAGTGCTGATAGAATATAGTGTAATGGTGTAGTGTACTCATGGAGTATGGTATACTGGTGTAGAGTGCCGATGGAGTCTGGTGTACTGGTGGGGAGTATTGATGGAGCATGATATACTGGTATGGAGTACACGTGGAGCATGGTATACTGGTGTAGGCTGCTGATAGTGTGCTGATAGAGCACAGTGCACTTGTGTAGAGTACCAATGGAGCACGGTGATGTCGGCTGCTGATAGAGTGTGGTGGACTGGTGTGGAGTGCCTCGGGAGTATGGCAGACTGATGTTGAGAGTTGATGGAGTATGGTATACTGGAGCAGAGCACTGATAGAGTGTGGTGCACTGACCTAGAGAGTTGATGGATTATGGTGTACTGGAGCAGAGTGCTGATGGAGTATGGTATACTGGTGTAGAGAGTTGATGGAGCATGGTGTACTGGAGTAGAGCACTGACAGAGTATGGTGTACTGGAGCAGAGTTCTGATGGCATATGGTATACTGATGTAGACAGTTGATGGAGTATGGAATACTGAAGTAGAGTGCTGATGGAGTATGGTGTGCCAACATAGAGAGTTGATGGAGTATGGTGTACTGGAATAGAGTACTGATAGGGGATGGTATACTGGTGTAGAGAGTTGAGGGAGTATGGCAGTGGTCCTCAGACTATGGCCCATGGGGCGGATACAGCCCACCTCCACATTTGGCTAGGCCCCCTGAACAATACCAGAGATGCATTATGATATTTTCAGTCTGGCCACGAGATCGAGACTAATACACGCATAAAACGTGACATCCTTCTCCTCCCTTCTGCAGTCTGTGCCCCTATGTGAACCCCCTCAAGAAAAAAAATCCTAGACTGTCAAATAGATTGGAATAATGGTGAAAAGGTTAGGTAAGAGAAAATTGATTCAGAATGCAGGGTGTTTAACCTGCAGTGGCCAAACGATAATCAAACGATGGATTGAGACGGTCAAATCAGTATTCATAGCAATACCAAAGAAGCGAGGAGAGACCAGATGTGAAGAGTTCTGGATGATACGTTTGATGAGTTATCTAACAAAGCTGATCCTGCGTGTCTTACTCAATCAAATTCACGGCAGAACGAAGGATGAAATATCAGAAGAGCAGTATGGTTTCAGACCAGACAAGGGGACTAGGAATGCCCTGTTCATTATGTAGATGTTATCAGAGAGGGCTATCCAGGTGTAAAAAGATCTGTTTGTTTGTTTTATTGACTATGTCAAATCATTTAATAAGGTGCAACATGAGGCCCTTATGGAGATACTAGACATGCTGGACATCGTTTGAAAAGAGCTTGAACTGTTTAGGAACCTCTACTGGAATCAACTGGCAGCAGTGAAGCTCGATGGAAGGATAAGTAACTGGCTTACCGTAGAGTGTGGCAGACAAACTTTCAAAACTAAAACGTGAACTGTTAGCTCAGCAGAATACATTTGTTTGCCAAGCTCATGCACCGAGGGAGAGTTTGTCAAGAAATGTTTGAATGCTGTCGTGAAGGAGGTGTGTCCTAAGAAGACACATCAATCACCAGATGCATTGAAGAAATCGGGGGTAATGTATATGCCCAGCTGCAGCAGAAGACGAAAGAATTTGATTGTTTTCATTGGCACTGAATGAGAGCACGAACCTCCAAAGTCCCAAAGGGACTACGACCTGACTTTATTTTTCTATGAAGAACCCAGAGAGGGTTATTTGGTTATTATTTATTTCATAAAAAAATTGTTATTTATTTAATAAATAGTGTTATTATTTATTTCCTGACTGTTTTCTGTGAAGATCCTGGAAAGGGTTATTAATATTTGGTTATGTGTGGCTTTCTGAGAAACAATAAATGTTTATGTTTATTCACCCCTGTGGTTGTCACACTTTTTTTGTTACAAACTGACCCCGGCCCAACATCAGAATAGGGAAAAGTTAGATGGCCCTCACAGAAAAACATGTGGGGACCCTAGGAGTATGGTGTACTGGAGTAGAGTACTGATCGAGTATGCTGTACTGGTGTAGAGTAGTGTGCCTTATATGTAGAACAGTAGTAGAATATTGTCCCTTTATTTGCGTTGTACTTGTGTGTACCATTTCTTTGGCTTTGGTTAAATCTCGCCTTAGCAGGTTCTGATCCACTTTGTAATCCAGTAGAGCGACATCAGAAAGTTTTGACTGGAAGTTGGCACTAGTCAAAACTCCATCCAGCTGATCCCAGAACCCGTTCAGCTCCTGCTGAAGGTCCAATTCACCAGTTGAGAACTCTGGGTAAAAAAGTGGGAAAACCATAATGTCCTGGAATAAGATAGATAGAGCCTTTGTGGGGTACTAACATGAAAGAGGCAGAGTGTTGAAGGGAGCACGGTTACATACTATTACAGGGGAAAGGGTTTTATCCTAATGAAGACTTAAGGTTTGTGTGTGTATGTATATATATATATATATATATATATATATATATATATATATATATATATATTCTTCTATAATCACCTGAAGAGAGAGGATGGTTTCACCACCCCTCGAAACAGATCTGTAGTGATAAATGGAGTTTCAATAGAAAGTCTTTGTCCTGTCCTTTTATTTTTGTTTATTTGCTCTACCAAAAAGTATTGAGCACTCTCCTACGGAAGGATCTACTCAGAAAATCCTCTATATATATATATATATATATATATATATATATATATATATATATATATATATATATATATATATACATACACACACACACACACACAAAGTTTAAAAAGTTAAGGAAAATGCCACAAAACAAGGTCACTTATGCAAAAAAACACCTAAACAAACACAAAACAAAAAGCAACCCAAAACCTCACATCAAAATTAGTTACATTGTTGTGAGGTGCGCATCTGAGTGCGTGCACGTGCATCTGCGTGAGTGCGTGTTTATATGTGTGGGTATTTATATATTATTTACATCTTATGAGTTATTTTTTAATGTTTAATTGTTATTAGAAGCATTTATAGCATTGAATATGTACAGTATTTATTAATATTATATCCACATACATATATGTATATGTCAGTCGGGGGGGTGATCCTACTTCGCGGATTTCGGTGGTCACATGGGGATCTCAGTCCCAATTAACCACGGAAAGTGAGGGATCCCTGTATATACAGTGGAGCCGCAGTACTCGAACTTAATCCATTCCGGACGGCTGTTCGGATTCCAATTTGTTCGGATTCCTAATCCGCTTTTTCCATTACCCATAATGTAAATGGTCTTAATCCGTTCCGTCGTGTTTTGAAGAGAAGTTAACAGTACCGTAACTCATACCATAGGTCTGCAAATGAAGTGAAAAAATTATTGTATACAGTACACTGTGTTATGGACTGTGTTGTGAGAGACTCTTCAACTGCACTATGAATTTTTATGGTCTCACAAGAGTTTCACGTTGAAATGCGCGTTGGAGAGTGGCATGGCTGCCGCATATGGGGTGAAATGCTAAACAAACACACCTGATTCCATTTAATCATGGGCTATAAAGACTAGCAGTGCTCTTCCCGGTCACACACACACACAAACACAAACAAACACACACACACACACACACACACACACACACACACACACACACACACACACACACACTCTCTCACTCTCTCTCTCTCTCTCTCAGAGAGAGAGACAGAGAGCGAGAGAGAGAGAGAGAGAGAGAGAGAGAGAGAGAGAGAGAGAGAGTTTGTGTGTGAGAGATAGATAGAGAGAGTGACCGGGAAGAGCGCTGCTCATCTTTATAGCCCGAAATTAAATGAAAGACCATAAAAATCCACAGTGCAGTTAAAGCATAAAAACAATAAAGATAAGAATTTTAACCTTTATGGTCGTGAGCAGTTGGCATATGTAAATGTTGGAGAGGGCAAGAAGAGCAGAATTCCCTTCCTAAGCAGAGAGGGCCATAGGAACGCGGATTCCCTTCCATAACAGCTTCAGATAAATCAGCTAAAGGTGTTTTTTCTCTTGCTACCGCTTTGCTTGGATGACTCTTCCCCAGGATTTTCCTTTGTTTTCTTGAAGAACATTTCCAACGTGGCTTTTTTCTGCCTTCTTTTCAAAACCTTATGGAAGTGGCTCATGACCTCATAGTTAAAGGTGTTCACAGCGCTGATAGTTTAGTGCTTTAGCTTAGCTTACATATATACATACATACAGCCTCTTCAGCTTCGTTTAGGTGGTTATGCCTACAAGCCGATCTGTGGGTTTTCTGTTCTGTACTCTAAATCATATTTGTCGCTGGAAATGGTATATGGCATTAGTGATTGGATAGCTTTAGTGCTTTAGCGCTAGCTTTAGCTTTAGTGCTTGTGATACATACATAGTACAGCTTTTAGGGTGATACATAGTATAAACAACTTTCGGACTTCCCCAGAACATACATAGTATGAACAACTTCCAGAAGTCGTGCACTTTTCCTCCCTCTCAGTCTTGTTTTTTCTTGCGCGTTTCTCGAGTTCGACTTTTGGTTTTTGTTCAGTTTCCCAGACGGAAGAACTCACAGATTTTTTGTTCAGATTCCGATTTCTTTGGACTCCAGAGCTTTTGGATTCCGAGGCTCCACGGTATGTGTGTTCCATGTGTTCCGTCAAACCAGTCATTGATAAGGTCTTTAGCAGAATTAAAGCTGTTGGAGGTCTTTTATCTAAACGTGAAGGTTTTACTGAATACATTCTCACCATGTTCTGATGTGTCAGTCTCTCTATCTGCCTGAACCACACATGGGATCTGACTTCTGTCTGATTTCAGTCTGATTATGCTGGAAATGTGGACACCGACAGAATCTAATGCACGGATCAGACTCGGCTGATGGAAACCCGTCATGAGGATATAGTGCTGCGGGCCTTCATCTGGTTCATCATCTAAACACACACACACACACACACAATGATCTAACACCAGAGGCATTTTGTAAACTGAGATTTTACAGGTAATTAAACAATTTTATTAATTATTATTATTATTATTATTATTATTATTATTATTATTATTATTATGCATTTGTTTCTTCCCCACATCTTTGAGTTGCTCTCTAAATACCTTGATACTCTCACAGTTGTGAGAATTAAACGTGTTCCTTTGGATTAGCAAAGAGTATTGTTATAAAATGGTATGCTTTAAAAGCCTGGAATTCATTCAATTTCTTCCATTTTATCTTAATTGTGGTTGTGGGTAGGTTGGTCCCCATCTCAGCCAACTCTAGGAAAGGGCGGGGTAGACCCTGAACAGTTATTCCAAGCCATCACAGTTCAGAAAGACTCACACACAGGGTGATATGGAACAATCAACTGTATATAATTGATACACTGAGTACAGTGCACACAGTTTACTGAACACTACAGGAAAGCAAAAATACTGCTTTAAGATCATTCGCTGTTGACTTTTGTCCTCACAAAGTCCTACCGATGTAGCTGCTGGTGTTGCAGTTGTCTCCTCTGCGTTTCAGTTTGGTGTCTTTACGCAGAGGCAGAGTTTCTGTTTTTCCCTTTGCTCCTTTTGCACTTTTCCCTCTAACAAGAGATTCTGAAACTGTTTCCTGTTCCTGCTTCATCAAGTAAAACACACACAGTTCATTCATTTTCAAAGTCGCTTAATCCTAATCAGGGTATTTAGAGGGCAGGGTAAATCCTGGACAGTCTCCAGGCCATTGTAGGGCCAACACTTGCACAACCATTCACACTCACCGCTAGGGATTATTTTTTATAGCCAGCTAATCTTCTGTGCATGTTTGTGGTCTGTGTGAAGAAACCAGAGTACCTGGAGGAAACCCACAAAACAAAGGGACAATATGCAAACTCCACACAGAAACGCCCAAACTGAGAATCGAACTCAAACTTTCTTGCTGTGAAGCAAACATGCTAACCACTGTGCCACCATGCAATCACACAGAGTTTCAAAAACATTTCAAATTTAAACCAAAATGAATGTCGCATTGTGCCACAGAGGTTTAGTGGTTAGCCCAGCCTCTTGTCAAAGAAGGTTATGGGTTTGACTCTCACAGTCAGCTGGACTGTTTCTGTGTAGCATTTGTATGTTTTCCCCATGCTTGTGTGGGTTTTCTCCAGATACTCCAGTTTCCTCCCACATTCCAAAGACATGCACATTCAGTCAAAGGTCTGCTTTGAACCTCCTACAGAAATGAATGGAATAGATATAAACAGAAGGGTTTTGGGACCCAAACTGGAGGTTATTGAGATATAGTAGTTCTTGGAACTTTTTGGCCTTAGATCAAAGCGTCATATTTAGTGCATTGCCAATATTTAGAGCCCCACCCCATAGTGAAACATGGCGGTGGTGACATCGTGATAGACACGTGGTGATGATGTGATCAACAGGATGACTGGTGAAAGAAATGCAAAGAAGTAAAAATCTTATTGTGTGTGTGTGTGTGTGTGTATGCATGTTCTCACCCTCTGTGTCTCAGGTCTTCTCTGTATGTCTGAATGCTTGATGTCCAACATTTGAAATTTAACTAATTTTGCCAACAAGTCAACAGAAATCTCATCTCCCGAGTCCAACACTGTTCTTGATACCTCCGTCACCTACACACACACACACACACACACACACACACACACACACACGCACACACACACACACACACACACACTCATGTTTGAAATGAAACCTTACATGTTTAACCTGTAATATTTATGTAGCATTATTTTTTCTACCTCATAAAATGTAGGAAGCTCTTTGATTGTTCTTGTTCTTGGGTTTCCGAGTTCATTAACCTGAGATGAGAGACAGTTGTTTAGGGCTCAGGATATATTATACATTATAATATGCTATAATATACAGTCTGTCTTCCTTTCGGCTTTTTCCCTTTTACTCGGGAGTCGCCACAGCGAATCATTTTTTGATTCGCACGTTTTTATATATATATATATATATATATATATATATATATATATATATATGTGTGTGTGTGTGTGTGTATATTTTCTTCTTTTCCTTTCGACTTTTCCATTCCGGGGTCGCCACAGCAAACCATCCGCCTCCATCTCATCCTTCACCACATCCATAAATCTTCTCTTTGGGCCACGCCTCTTCACCTCTTTTCCCCACTCTCCATTGCTCTGGACTGTTGAGCCTAAGTACTTAAAATCCTCCACCTTCCTTATCTCTGCTCCCTGTAACCTCACCGTTCCTCTTGGGTCCTTGTCGTTCACACACATGTATTCTGACTTACTGAGGCTAACCTTCATTCCTCTCCTTTCCAGGGCATACCTCCACCGCTCTAGATTTTCCTGCACTTGTTCTCTGCTCTAACTATAGATCACAATGCCATCTGCAAACATCATAGTCCATGAAGATTCTTGTCTAACCTCATCTGTGAGCCTGTCCATCACCATAGCAAACAAGAAGGGGCTGAGAGCTGACCCTTGATGCAGTCCCACCTCCACTTTGAACTCTTCTATCACACAGACATCACACCTCACCACTGTCTTATATCTCTCATACATGTCCTGCACTACTCTAACATACTTCTCTGCCACTCCAGACTTCCTCATGCAATACCACAGTTCCTCTCTCGGCACCCTGTCGTATGCTTTCTCTTGATCCACAAAGACACAATGCAGCTCCTTCTGACCTTCTCTGTACTTCTCTATTAACATCCTCAAAGCAAACACTGCATCTGTGGAGCTTTACTGCTACCTCTCCTAGACACTTCCATACCTCCACCGGTATGTCATCAGGACCAACTGCCTTTCCACTCTTCATCCTCTTCAATGCCCTCCTCACTTCACCCTTACTAATTTTTGCTACCTCCTGGTCCTCAACAGTCACCTCTTCTACTCTTTTTTTCTCTCATTTTCCTCATTCATCAGCTCTTCAAAGAACTCTTTCCATCTTCCCAGCACACTTCTGTCATCAGTCAACACATTTCCCATTCTGTCCTTAATCACTCTAACTTGGTGCACGTCCTTCCCATCTCCATTTCTCTGCTGTGCCATCCTGTATAAACAATTTCCACCCTCCTTACTGTCCAACCTAGCATACAAATCATCATACGCCCTCTCTTTGGCCTTTGACACCGCTACCTTCGCCTTACGCTGTGTCTCTCTGTACTCCTGTTTACTCTCTTCGGGCCTTCCTATGTCCCACTGCTTCTTAGCTAACCTCCTCCTTTGTACACACTCCTGCACTTCGTCATTCCACCACCAAGTCTCCTTATCTACTCTCCTTCCAGAAGATACACCAAGAACTCTCCTGCCTGTCTCCCTGATCACATTAGTTGTAGTTGTCCAGTCATCTGGAAGCACTTCCTGACCATCCAAAGCCTGTTTCAACTCCTCCTTGAAGACAACATGACATTCCTTTTTCAGCTTCCACCACTTTGTCTTCTGCTCTGCCTTTGCCTTCTTCACCTTCCTCACCATCAGCATCATCCTGCACACCACCATCCCATGCTGTTTGGCAACACTGTCACCCACTACTACGTTGCACTACGACTTCCTTCAAATTACATCGCCTACACAAGATGTAGTCTACCTGTGTGTTCCTACCTCCGCTTTTATAAGTCACCCTATGCTCCTCTCTCTTCTGGAAGAAATTATTCACCACAGCCATTTCCATCCTTTTTGCAAAATCGAGCAACATCTGTCCTTCTGTGTTCCTGTCCTGAACACCAAACCTGCCCATCACTTCCTCATCCCCTCTGTTGCCTGCACCAACATGTCCACTGAAGTCTGCACCAATGAATACTCTTTCACTTCTGGGGGTACTCTGCATCACTTCATCTAACTCACTCCAGCATTTCTCCTTCTCTTCTAGCTCACATCCTGCCTGTGGGGCATAAGCACTAACAACATTGAACATCACACCTTCAATTTCTAATTTGAGACTCATCACTCTGTCTGACACTCTTTTCACTTCTAGAACATTCCTGAAAAACCCGTCCTTCAAGATGACTCCTACTCCATTTCTCTTCCCATTCACACCATGAAAAAACAGCTTAAACCCTGCTCCTAAGCTTCTAGCCTTGCTACCTGGTCTCCTGAACACACATTATTTTCACCTTCCTCCTCTGCATCATGTCAGCCAGCTCTCTACCTTTTCCTGTCATAGTTCCAACATTCAAAGTCCCTACTCTCAGTCCTAGACTCATGCCTTTCCTCTTCTCTCTCTGCTTACGGACACGCCTCCCACCTCTCCTTCTTCGACCTCTCCTTCTTCAAGGAACAGAAGTCCAATTTCCACCAGCACCCTGTTGGTTAACATGGCGGTCGTTGTTAACCCGTGCTTCAACCGCTCCAGTATGAAATTTGTCATGACGGTTCACATTCTGTATCCTGGCAAAAGTTTTATACCGGATGCCCTTACTCTCATAACCCATAACCCATAACCCTTCGCATTTATCCGAGCTTGGGACTGACGTGAGGGCGGACACTTGTTTGCTGTAGAGGTTGAACAAATCGGAATTGGACCAAAAAATCCAAGTTTTTTTTTTTTGTCCCAGAAGTTGACCAAAACCCGGAAGTCAAACGCTAAAAAAGCACCAGAAAAAACAAGACCAAGAGGGAGGGGACATGTGCGCTTTCCGGAAGTCCAGAAGTTGATGATACTATGTATCACCCTGATAAAGAAATCCGGAATTTGTTGATACCATGTATCGCTGTGAATACCTTTAACGATGAGGTCATGAGACACTTCCGTAAGGTTTTGAATAAAAGCACAAACAAGCCACGTTAGGAATGTTCTTGAAGAAAAAAAGGGACATCCTGAAGAAGACTTATCCATGCCAAAGCAAGTAGCAACAGAAAAAAAACACCTTTGGCTGATTCACCTGAAGTTGTTATGGAAGGGGATCCGCTTCCTCTCTATCTCTCTGTTATGGAAGTGGATCCGCTTCCTCTTTCTCTCTCCAAGATTTTCGTATGCCAACTGCTCACCACCACAAAGGTAAAAATTCTTATTTTTATTGTTGTCATGCTTTAACTGTACTGTGGTTTTTATTTTAGTGTGTTATGGTCTCTTTTGTGAGAGACTAGTTTTGGCAACTCTGTCTATGCATGCAGCACTGAAGAGGGGCGTGGCTGTCACACACAGGTAGAGTGCTAAGCACACACATCTGATTCCAATTCACAATCACTGAGCTTTTCTAACACTGACGATGATTTCCCCGTGCTCGTGCCTTCCCTGTGAATAATAAAGCTCCTCCATCACACTCTTTCTCCTGCATTTTTGGGTCCGGCTGAATGTTCCTGGTGTCACAGAATCGTCTAGCCCTTCTGCGACACCAGGAACATTCAGCCAGACCCAAAAATTCAGGAGACAGGGTGTGATGAAAATGGATGAGCTTTATTGTTGACAGGGAAGGCACTAGAGCACGAGGAAATCGTCGTCACTGTTAGAGAAGCCCAGTGATTGCTAAGTGGAATTAGGGTTAGAGTTAGAGCCACTAAAACCAGAGTCTCTCACAACATAAGATAAGATAAGATAAGATAAGATAAGATAAGATAAGATAAGATAAGATACAGCTTTATTAATCTCACAATGGAGAAATTCACTGTTACAGGCTCTTGAGGTACCATCAGAAGGGGGTGCAAAAATAGATACATATACAAACATACACACATATATTGTATAAGTAAATAAATAAATAGATACATGCATAGTATAAATTAATAAACAATAAAAGAAAAGAAGGGAACAACTTGGTAGACTGGCCTATATTGAAGTGTATATGTATCTGAGGGCAGAGTAGATGGGTTGATATGGTTCACAGTCAGTGGGGTAGATGTGGTTGATTAAAGTGCACGGGGTTTTTATTGCACATAACCGGTATTTTTACAGACAGTTACAAAGTGGCGTTGTACAGTCTGACAGCGGTGGGAATGAACGACCTACGGTAGCACTCCTTCCTGCACTGAGGACGTCTCAGTCGTCCACTGAAGGAGTTACTCAGCTTCTCTACAGTCTGGTGCAGTGGGTGAGAGCTGTTGACCAAGATGGATGTGAGCTTTGCTACCATCCTCCTCTCGCCCACCTCCTCCACAGAGTCCAGTGGGCAGCCTAGGACAGAGCTGGCCCTCCTGACCAGCTTGTTCAGTCTCTTTCTGTCCCGCTCTGTGCTGCCCGGGGCCCAGCAGATGGCAGCGAAGAGGATTGCAGAGGCTATCACGGAGTCATAAAAAGTCCTGAGCAGAGGTCTGCATACTCCAAAGGACCTAAGTCTCCTCAGAAGGTGGAAGCGACTCTGGCCCTTCTTGTACAGGGCGTTGGTGTGGGACCAGTCCAGTTTATTGTTAAGGTGAACGCCCAAGTATTTGAAACTGTCCACTGTCTCAATGTCCTGTCCCTGGATGTTCACTAGTGAGTGTGTGTGTGTGTGTGTGTTAGAGTGCTTCTGAAGTCGACATAACATAGTGTATTGTATTCATTTTACACTTAATTTGATGACCTATGGTATGAGTCACGGTACCGTTAACTTCTGTTCAAAAGACAATGGAATGGATTCAGACCATTTACATTATTTGTAATCGGAAAAGCAAATTCAGAATTCGACCAGCTGTCGGGAACGAATTATGGTCGAGCAGCACTGAGGGACCACTGTATACATACTAGTCCTTCTCACAAAATTAGCATATTGAGATAAAGTTCATTATTTTCTGTAATGTACTGATAAAAATTAAACTTTCATATATTTTAGATTCATTGCACACCAACTGAAATATTTCAGGTCTTTTATTGTTTTAATACTGATGATTTTGGCATACAGCTCATGAAAACCCAAAATTCCTATCTCAAAAAATTAGCATATCATGTTCAAGTAGTCTAAACGAGCTATTAACCTAATCATCTGAATCAACCAATTAACTCTAAACACCTGCAAAAGATTCCTGAGGTTTTTAAAAACTCCCAGCCTGGTTCATTACTCAAAACCGCAATCATGCCATCACTGACATCCTCAAGCAAGAGGGTAAGACACAGAAAGAAATCTCTGAGCGAATAGGCTGTTCCCAGAGTGCTATATCAAGCCACCTCAGTGGGACGTCTGTGGGAAGGAAAAAGTGTGGCAGAAAACACTGCACAACCAGAAGAGGTGACTGGACCCTGAGGAAGATTGTGGAGAAGGGCCGATTCCAGACCTTGGGAGACCTGTGGAAGCAGTGGACTGGTGCCGCATTCCCCAGGTCAAGCCACTTTTGAACCGGAAACAGCGGCAGAAGCGCCTGACCTGGACTACAGAGAAGCAGCACTGGACTGTTGCTCAGTGGTCCAAAGTACTTTTTTCGGATGAAAGCAAATTTTGCATGTCATTCGGAAATCAAGGTTCCAGAGTCTGGAGAAAGACTGGGGAGAAGAAAATGCCAAAATGCCTGAAGTCCAGTGTCAAGTACCCACAGTCAGTGATGGTCTGGGGTGCCATGTCAGCTGCTGGTGTTGGTCCACTGTGTTTTATCAAGGGCAGGGTCAATGCAGCTAGCTATCAGGAGATTTTGGAGCACTTCATGCTTCCATCTGCTGAAAAGCTTTATGGAGATGAAGATTTCATTTTTCAGCACGACCTGGCACCTGCTCACAGTGTCAAAACCACTGGTAAATGGTTTACTGACCATGGTATTACTGTGCTAAAATTGGCCTGCCAACTCTCCTGACCTGAACCCCATAGAGAATCCGTGGGATATTGTGAAGAGAGAGTTGAGAGACACCAGACCCAACACTGTGGATGAGCTTAAGGCTGCTATCAAAGCATCCTGGGCCTCCGTAACACCTAAGCAGTGCCACAGGCTGATTGCCTCCATGCCACACCGCACTGAAGCAGTCATTTCTGCAAAAGGATTCCCGAACAAGTATTGAGTGCATAACTGAACTTCACTGAAGGACAGAATTGAACTGTCGACTTTTTTTGTATAAAAAACACTTAAACACTTTTTTTTTATTGGTCGGATGAAATATGCTAATTTTTTGAGATAGGAATTTTGGGTTTTCATGAGCTGTATGCCAAAATCATCAGTATTAAAACAATAAAAGACCTGAAATATTTCAGTTGGTGTGCAATGAATCTAAACTATATGAAAGTTTAATTTTTATCAGTACATTACAGAAAATAATGAACTTTATCACAATATGCTAATTTTTTGAGGACTAGTATATATATATATATATATATATATATATATATATATATATATATATATATATATATATATATATGAAACAAAATAAAATATGGATAGGAACATGGCTCACATGAGGTTGAGTGTTGAGTTCTTGATTCTGAATAGTCAGTAGCTGATTAATGTTGTTGAACGACAGCACTGACAGTACTGTAGATTTATATTCTACTAGTCATTTCAATATGTTTCTATACTAAGTGATCATTCACAGGGGTGTGTACGGAACATTTACTGGGCATTATTGGGTGCTATGTTGTCAGGGGCATTATGCCCTTGGTAGGATCACCCAAGTAAAACAGGTCCTAGGTGAAGTGCTGATCAAAAGATTTCTATAAAAGAAGAAAATACAAGGACACAGTTTCCCTTGCCCGGACACGAGTCACTGGGGTACCCCCCTGGTACCAGGCCTGGGGTCAGGGCTTGAAGGTGAGCACCTGGTGGTTAGGCTTCTACCCATGGAGCCTCCAGCCCAAAAAGGAGATATGGGTCCGCCCTCCCATGAACCCAGCAAGTGTGAGAAGGGCTATAGGGGTCAGGTGCAGTGTCAATTGGGTGGCAACTGAAGGCATGGGTTCTGTCGGACTGATCCTTGGATATTGACTTTGACTGTTCGGACATGTGATGTCACACCTCTGGCAGGGAAGGAACCTGAGCTGGTGTGAAGTGGAGAAATGCCGCCTAGGTATAGTCAGACTTACCGGACTCTGGAACCACCTATCTCAAGAGGGTTGGGCCTTATTCCATTCTGGAGTTGCTCATGGGAAGAAGCAGCAAGCCGGTGTGGGCATTCTTGTTGCTCCCTGTCTTAGTGCCCACACGTTGAGGTTCTCCCCAGTTGACGAAAGAGTAGCTTCCCTCTGCCATCAGGTGGGGTTATGGGTACTGATTCTTGTTTGTGCTAATGCACCAAATGGCAGTTCAGAGTACTCACCCTTCTTGGAGTCTTTAGGGCGAATGTTGGAGAATGCGCCAAGTGGAGACTCATGCATTGTTCTGGGAGACTTTAACACCCATGTGGGCAATGATAGTATGACCTGGAAGGGTGTAGCCCATAAGTGTGCTTGGCTTCAGGACACCCTTGGTCACAGTTCGATTATCAACTTTTTTGTCATGTCACCGGATTTGCGGCTGCATTTTCTGGACACTCAGGTGAAGGGGGGAACTTAGCTGTTAACTGATTACCACCTGGTCGTGAGCTGGCTCTGATGTCAGAGGAGGTCGCCCTGCAGACCTGACAGGCTCAAACATGTAGTTAGCATCTTCTCAGAATGTTTGGGGGAGTCTCCTGTCACAGGGGCCTTTAACACCCACCTCCGGCAGAGCTACAATCACTTCCTGAAGGAGACAAGTGACATGGAATCTGAATGAGCCATGTTTCGTGCCTCCATTGCTTAGGCAGCAGCCCATAGCTGTGGCTAGAAGGACATCGGCGCCTGTCAGGGCGGTAATCCCCAAATCCAGTGGTGGACACCTATGGTGGAGGAGGCCATCCAGCTGAAAAAGAAGGTCTATCAGGTCTTCCTGGCCTGTGGGACTCCTGAGGCAGCAGACAGGTACCGGCGGGCCAAACGTGCTGCAGTCGCCAATGCAAAATCTCGGGAATGAAAGATGTTCAGTGCGGGCCGAAAAAGTGATTATCGGTTGGCCTCAAAAAGGTTGTGGACTGCCATCCAACAACGCTTCTGGAGGGCAAAGCAGTCCTCCACAAATACTGTGGCACTCGCAACCGTGTCCCTTGGGCTATTTTGTGGGGTGCGCTCCTGGAGTATGGTGTACTGGACCCGTTGCTATGGGCCATTCAGTTGCTGTATCACCGGAGCCAGTGCTTGGTCCCCATTGGGAACACCAGGTTGAATTTGTTTCCCGTGAGGGATGGAGTTCGCCAAGGCTGTCTTTTGTTACCAATTTTGTTCATAATATTTATGGACAGAATTTCTAGGTGCAGCCGAGGCATTGAGGGGTTCTGGTGTGGTGTCCATCGGATCTCATTGCTGCTTTTTGTGGATGATGTTGTCCTTTTGGCTTCATCAAGCCGGGACCTCCAGCTCTCATTGGAGCTATTCGCAGCTGAGTGCAAAGCCGCCGGGATGAAAATCAGCACCTCCAAATTCAAGGCCATGGTTCTCAGCCGGTAAAGGGTGGAATGTACCCTCCAGGCCAAGAATGAGGGCCTACCCCAAGTGGAGGAGTGCAAGTATCTGGGGATCTTGTTCACAAGTGAGGGAAGGATGGAATGGGAGGTCAACAAGCAGATCGCTGCAGTCTCTGCTGTAAAGTGGAGCCTGTAACGGTTCATCATGATGAAGAAGGCGCTGAGCTGCAAGGCAAAGCTCTCAATTTACCAGTCAATCTACATTCCAACCCTCACCTGTGGTCATGAGCTTTGGGGTAGTGACTGAAAGATCATGGATACAAGTGGCTGAAATGAGCTTCCTCCGCCGAGTGGGGGGGGCTCCCTCTTAAAGACAAGGTGAGGAGCTCAGCCATCCGGTGAGAGCTTGGCATAGAACCGCTACACCTCTGCATTGAAAGGGGCCAGTAGAGAGCTCGGCGTAGAACCGCTACTTCTCTGCATTGAAAGGGGCCAGTAGAGATGGCTCAAGCATCTGGCAAGAATGCCTCCCAAATGCCTCCCTGGTGTGTTGTTTCGAGAATGTCAGAACAGGAAGAGACCCCAGGGTCGACCTAAAACATGCTGGAGAGATGATGTCCATCAGCTGGTCTGGGAAAGCCTAGGTGTTCCCCCCTGGAAGAGCTGGAGGAAGTGGCTACGGAGAGGGACATCTGGACCTCATCGATTAGGCTGCTGCCCCATGTCCTAACCCCAGATAAAGCAGATGATGATGATGTATTGCTTGTCTGCAGGGGCATTTACAGGGCACGTGTGGGGTGTGTGCAAGGACATTTACAGAGGTTTGTATATAATTGTTTTTTCAGCCTCTTATTAATTAATAATAATAATGATAATAATAATAATAATAATAATAATAATAATAATAATAATAATAATAATAATAATAATAATAATAATAATAATAATAATAATGTGACTATGCACTATGCTGCTAAAACAGTAGTAACATCAGGCACTCAGTTGTTTTACATTAAAAGATATACTGTATATAAATGGTAAAATTGCATTCTTTCAAATGTAAAATAGTAATAGTTGGTATGTTGCTATAGTTTAGAATACCCTGGTCGGTTCAGTGTTAGAGCAAAATAATCAACTCCAGGGTTCTCAACAGCACTTCATCCCATAGAGGTTTACACATTCGTTACAGAATCTCGGCCCTTTACCTTCTGCTGCAGGTTCTCCCAGGA
>CM045749.1:1430000-1527500 GCA_024760905.1 Plotosus lineatus
GAGACGATATCTGATGGCCACCAAACCAGAACCCCTCATCGCCTCGACTTCACCTAGAAATTCTGTCCATAAAAATTATGAACAGAATTGGTGACAAAGGACAGCCTTGGCGGACTCCAACTCCCACTGGAAACGAATCCGACCTGCTGTTACCAATACGGACCAAACTCTGGCTCTGGTGATACAGCGACCGAATAGCTCGTAGCAACGGATCCGGAACGCCGTACTCTCGGAGCACGCCCCACAAGATCATTCAAGGGACATGGTCGAAATCCTTCTCCAAATCCACAAAGCACATGTGGACACATTGGGCAAACTCCCATGCCCCCTCCAGAATCCTGTGGAGCGTATAGAGTTGGTCAAGAGTTCTGCGGCCAGGACGAAAACCACATTGTTCCTCCTGAATCTGAGGTTCGACGATCGGTCGGATCCTCCTCTCTAGTACCGCTGCAAAGACTTTCCCAGGTAGGCTGAGGAGTGTAATTCCCCGATAATTGGAACACACCCTCCGGTCTCCCTTGTTAAAAATTGGGACCACCACCCCAGTTTGCCAATCCAGAGGTACAGCCCCTGATGACCACGCGATGTTGCAGAGACGTGTCAACCAAGACAGTCCTACAACATCCAGAGCCCTGAGATATTCCGGGCGGATCTCGTCCAACCCCGGTGCTCGACCACCGAGGAGCTTTTTGACAACCTCAGTGACCTCCACTCTCGTGATGGGCGGACCCTCACCCGAACCCCCAGGGTCTTCCTCCTCCACGGAGGGCGTGTTGGTGGGATTGAGGAGGTCCTCAAAGTATTCCCTCCACCTCTCGACAACATCCCCAGTCAAGGTAAGCAGCTCCCCACCTCCACTGTAAACAGTGTTTGTGAAGAACTGCTTCCCCCTCCTGAGGTGTCGGATGGTGGCCCAGAACCTTTTTGAGGCCAACCGATAATCACTCTCCAGGCCCTCACCGAACTCCTCCCACGCCCGAGATTTTGCATCTGCGACAGCCTCGGCTGCAGCACGTTTGGCCTGCTGGTACCCGTTTGCTGCCTCAGGAGTCCCACAGGCTAACAAAACCCGATAGGCCTCCTTCTTCAGCTGGACGGCCCCCTTCACTGCAGGTATCCACCACCGGGTTCAGGGATTACCGCCACGACAAGCACCGACGACCTTACGGCCACAGCTATGGGCTGCCGCCTCAGCAATGGAAGCACGAAACATGGCCCATTCGGATTCCATGTCCCCCGCCTCCTCCGGAACGTGGTTGTAGCTCTGCCGGAGGTGGGCGTTAAAGGCCTCTCGGACAGGGGACTCCGCCAAACGTTCCCAGCGGACCCTGATTACACGCTTGGGCCTGCCAGGTCTGGAAGGCAACCTCCCACACCACCGAAGCCAACTCAGCACCAGGTAGTGATCGGTAGACAGCTCAGCTCCTCTATTCACCCGAGTCTTCTTCTTCTTCTTCTTTTCCTTTCGGCTGTTCCCTTCAGGGGTCGCCACAGCAAATGATCTGCCTCCATCTCTCCCTATCCTCTGCATCTTCTACTCTTACTCCAACGACCTTCATGTCCACCTTCACCGCATCCATAAATCTTCTCTTTGGTCTTCCTCTGGGCCTTTTGCCTGGTAGTTCCAACCTCAGCATCCTACGACCAATATACTCACTATCCCTCCTCTGTACATGTCCAAACCATCTCAATCTAGCCTCTCTGACTTTGTCTCCAAAACAGCTAACATGTGTTGTCCCTCTGATGTACTCATTTCTGATCCTATCCATCCTCGTTACTCCCAAAGAGAACCTCAACATTTTCATCTCTGCTACCTCCAACTCTGACTCCTGTCTTTTCCCCAGGGCCACTGTCTCTAAACCATACAACATTGCTGGCCTCATCACCGTCTTGTACACTTTTCCCTTCATTCTTGCCGATACTCTCCTATCACACATCACACCGGACACTTTTCTCCATCCATTCCAACCTGCCTGCACGCGCTTCTTCACCTCTTTTCCACACTCTCCATTGCTCTGGATTGTTGAGCCTAAGTACTTAAAATCCTCCACCTTCTTTATCTCTGCCCCCTGTAACCTCAAAGTTCCTCTTGGGTCCTTGTCGTTCACACACATGTATTCTGTCTTACTAAGACTAACCTTCAATCCCCTCCTTTCCAGGGCATACCTCCACCTCTCTAGATTTTCCTCCACTTGGTCTCTGCTCTCACTACAGATCACTATGTCATCTGCAAACATCATGGTCCATGGAGATTCTTGTCTAACCTCATCTGTTAGCCTGTCCATCACCATAGCAAACAAGAAGGGGCTGAGAGCTGACCCTTGATGCAGTCCCACCTCCACCTTGAACTCTTCTGTCACACCGACAGCACACCTCACCACTGTCTTACATCTCTCATACATGTCCTGCACCACTCTAACATACTTCTCTGTCACTCCAGACTTCCTCATACGATACCACAGTTCTTCTCTCGGCACCCTGTCATATGCTTTCTCCAGATCCACAAAGGCACAATGCAGCTCCTTCTGACCTTCTCTGTACTTCTCTATTAACATCCTCAAAGCAAACACTGCATCTGTGGTGCTCTTTCTTGGCATGAAACCAAACTGTTGTTCACAAATGCTGACCTCTGCCCTTAGTCTTGCTTCCACTATTCTTTCCCATAGCTTCATTGTATGGTTCATCAACTTTATCCCTCTGTAGTTGCCACAACTCTGTACATCGCCCTTGTTCTTAAAAATGGGCACAAGCACACTTCTCCTCCATTCCTCTGGCATCTGCTCACTTTCTAAGACCTTGTTGAATATTCTTGTCAGAAAATCTACTGCTACCTCCCCTAGACACTTCCATACCTCAACTGGTATGTCATCAGGGCCAACTGCCTTTCCACTCTTCATCCTCTTCAATGCCCTCCTCACTTCGCCCTTACTAATCTTTGCTACTTCCTGCTCCTCAACGGTCACCCCTTCTACTCTTTTTTCTCTCTCATTTTCCTCATTCATCAGCTCTTCAAAGTACTCTTTCCATCTTCCCAGCAGACTTCTGTCATCAGTCAATACATTTCCCTCTCTGTCCTTTATCAATCTAACTTGCTGCATGTCTTTCCCATCTCTATTTCTCTGCTGTGCTAACCTGTATAGATCATTTTCTCCCTCCTTACTGTTCAACCAATCATACAAGTCATCATACGCCCTCTGTTTGGCCTTTGACACTGCTACCTTCGCCTTACGCTGTGTCTCCCTGTATTCCTGTTTACTCTCTTCGGTCCTCTCAATGTCCCACTTCTTCTTCGCTAACCTCTTCTTTTGTACACACTCCTGCACTTCCTCGAACATATGGTCGCAAGTCCGATGACACGACTACAAAGTCAATCATCGAACTGTGACCTAGGGTGTCCTGATGCCAAGTGCACTTATGGACACCCTTATGTTCGAACATGGTGTTCGTGATAGACAAATTATGACGAGCACAGAAGTCCAACAACGAAACACCATTTGGATTCAGACTGGAGAGGCTGTACCTACCGATCACACCCTTCCAGGTCACACTATCGTTGCCCACATGGGCGTTGAAATCTCCCAAGACAACAAGCGAGTCTCCTGAGGGAGCGTTCTCCAACCCCCACCAAAGACTCCAAAAAGGGTGGGTACTCTGAACTTTCATTTGGTGCATAAGCACAAATAACAGTCAGGACCCGTCCCCCCACCCGAAGACGGAGGGAAGCTACCCTTTTGTCAACCGGGGAGAACCCCAACATTTGGGCACTGAGTCGGGGGCAACAAGAATACCCACAGTGGCTCACCGCCTCTCCCCATGAGCAACTCCAGAATAGTAGAAGGTCCAGCCTCTTTCGAGATGGATGGTTCCAGAGCCCAAGCTATGCGTTGAGGTGAGCCCGACTATATCTAGTCGGTATCTCTCCACCTCACGCACCAAATCAGGCTCCTTTCCCGCCAGAGAGGTGACATTCCATGTCCCGAGGGTCAGAGTAAGTAGCCGAGGATCGGTCCGACAGAACCCATGCCTTTGGCTGCCACCCAACTCACATTGCACCCGACCCCTAAAACTCCTCCCACAGGTGGTGGGTCTATGGGAGGGCGGACCCATGTCTCCTTTTCGGGCTAGGCCCGGCCAGGCTCCATGGGCATAAGCCCGACCACCAGGCGGCTCGCCTTCGAGCCCCTCCCCTGGGCCTGGCTCCAGGAGGGAACCCCGGTGACCCGCGTCCGGGCAAGGGAGACTGCTTCCTGTGCTCTCTCATGTGTCAAAGGGGTTTTTTTGACTCGCACTTCGTCTGGACCTTCACCCCGGACCTGTTTGCCTTGGGTGACCCTACCAAGGGCATTTGCCCCCGACAACATAGCTCCTAGGATCATTAGGCCACGCAAACCCCTCCACCACGATAAGGTGGCGAATCAGGGAGGGGTATATATATATATATATATATATATACAGACGCTCCCCAACTTATGTTTTTGTTTGGTTCCGGACGGCCGAACGTAAGTTGAAAAAAAACCGTAAGCTGTTATTGCATGTTCCAGCTATGTATGACGTTCATACTGCACTATACATCCATAAATACCATTACTGCATCTCATAAAACACCCCTAAATCAATTATTATAAACATACTCTTGTAAAATAATATCAAATATATCAAATAATATCAACTTGAATTTCAAATAAATTAAATTCAAGCAAAATAATTTCAAATAGATCATTTTAATCAATTCACTCATCAAATATCAAATACAGTATCAAATATAATCTTTCACATTCTTTTTGATGCTATCTTTCTGCTTGTAAATGGTTCCGATGGTCAATGGATGGTCACTTCACATGAAGCTGAGCCGAGTCACTTTACGTGAAGCTTAAAACAGCCAATCAACGCTTACAATTTGTGAGGCGCTCCACCCAAAGTAGTTCACTTGCTTGTGCTTGAGACAAAGCACGGGTTATATAGACTTCCGGTCTTTCAAGTCAGTAAGGGCCCGTGAAATACTTGTTCAGCTTGGACTGATGTGAATAACCAGCAGAGCGGAGATTTCTCTTTCTTTTCTGGTTTTGGGTTTTCATTCATTTTACAACTCTCTTTGCTTAACTGAGTATGCATGGTAGATTGCGCCATCCGAGCAGATAGTTAATTCAGTCTTGGAAAAACCATCCTATATTTTTGATTCATTACACACAACTGAAGTAGTTCAAGCCTTTTATTGTTTTAATATTGATAATTTTGGCAAAAAAGTAAAGAAAAACCAAAAATCCCTATCTAAAAAAATTAGCATATTTCATTCGACCAATAAAAAAAGTGCTTTTAATATAAAAAAGTCAACCTTCAAATAATTATGTTCAGTTATGCACTCAATACTTGGTCGGAAACCCTTTTGCGGAAATGACTGCTTCGTGGCATGGAGGCAATCCGCCTGTGGCACTGCTGAGGTGTTATGGAGGCCCAGGATGCTTCGATAGCGGCCTTAAGCTCATCCACAGTGTTGGGTCTGGTGTCTCTCAACTTTCTCTTCACAATATCCCACAGATTCTCTATGGGGTTCAGGTCAGGAAAGTTGGCAGGCCAATTGAGCACAGTAATAGCATGGTCAGTAAACCATTTAGCAGTGGTTTTGGCACTGTGAGCAGGTGCCAGGTCATGCTGAAAAATGAAATCTTCATCTCCATAAAGCTTTTCAGCAGATGGAAGCATGAAGCGCTCCAAAATCTCCTGATAGCTAGCTGCATTGACCCTACCCTTGATAAAACACAGTGGACCAACACCAGCAGCTGACATGGCACCCCAGACCATCACCGACTCTGGGTACTTGACACTGGACTTCAGGCATTTTGGCATTTCCTTCTCCCCAGTCTTCCTCCAGACTCTGGCACCTTGATTTCCGAATGACATGCAAAATTTGCTTTCATCCGAAAAAAGTACTTTGGACCACTGAGCAACAGTCCAGTGCTGCTTCTCTGTAGCCCAGGTCAGGCAATTCGGGAGGAAAAAGGAGCCTTTTTCGTAATGCGGGAGTTTCGTAAGTAGGGAGTGCATTTTAAATGTTAAACGCCTGATTCATTCCAAGGCTCCCAAGACTATCCCATAAACCCTTGAAAAATGATAAAAGTACATCAATTTTGTATGAAATATCTGTTAAAAGTAAAAGAAAATTAAATTATTTATTCAACCATTTAAACATTTTATTAACATATTAAACCATTTTATGAACATATTTATTAATTAAACCATTCTTCAACATTTTTTATGAACACACACACACACACACATACACACACACACAAACACATCTGTCTCACTCTCTCACTCTCTCTCTCTCTCTCTCTCACACACACGTACACAATACAGTACACGCATTAAATGCACACAAGCAGGACGCCTGAGCATTTTAAGACATGGAATTCAAAGCGCATTCCCTGCTTGACAGATCGGAGATCCAAACTCTAACTTGATTCCTTGAGGGATCTGAGGTCCAGAAGAGCCACGTTTTGCTCACATGCACCACATTTATTAAACATTTACTGAATTAAACAACTTAAACTTTACTAAAAACTCAAGAGTTAAGCCTTCTTCTATCTCTATCTCTCTCCGTCTCTCACACACATACACACACACACACACACGCACTCTCTCTCTCTATCACATACACACACGCACACACACACACACACACACACACACACACACACACACACACACGCACGCACACACACACCGCGCAGCTGACGGAACAATTCTATTTAAATGTTTAAATGGACAGGATGTTTTATTTAAAGTGGAATTACAGTACCTGTTTGAAAGATCAGAGGTCCTCATTCAATATTAACTTGCTTCCTTGCGAAATTGGAGGTCTTCTCCCACAGAGCACTCTGCTTTAATATCGTGCCGAAATAATTAACTCCATCCCTGTATTTCCGCTTTAAGGTCTCCTTCTGGTTCAATATCGTCCCGACTGCAGAGGGGTTTCGGTGATAACGAAATATAACGCTGCAAGATCAATCTCAAAACAAGCCAACAGTTAACTCTCCATCACGCGTGTGACAAACAGGAAGTTTGGGTAACGTCCAGCTGCGTCATCCCTCCAAGTCAATGGGAGGCCAGTGGGGCGAGGTGTTGGGAGACAGCCAATGAGAGAGCAACTCGTGCATCGTGTGAAATTTTGATTGGCGTGTTTGAATTTTGAATGGGGCATATATATATATATATATATATATAAAATGCAGCCGGGGGGCACAAACCAGTGTCTTTACCTTACACCGTTCCCAAGCCTGGATAAGTGCAGAAGATTGTGTTAGGAAGGGCATTCGATGTAAAACTAGTGCCAAACTTTATAATGCAAATCACAAACATTACCTCTATACCGAATCGGTCGGGGCCAGGTTAACAACGACCGCCATCAGTGCTATTAACCAACAGGGTGCTGGTGGAAATTGCACTGCTGTTGCTCGAGGAAGGAGAGGTGGGAGGCGTGTCCGTAGGTGGAGAGAGAAGAGGAAAAGCATGAGTTTAGGACTGAGAGTAGGGACTTTAAATGTGGGAACTATGAAAGGAAAAGACAGAGAGTTGGCTGAGATGATGCAGAGGAGGAAGGTGGACATACTCTGTGTTCAGCAGAACAGGTGGAAAGATAGCAAGGCTAGAATCTTAGGAGCAGGCTTTAAGCTGTTTGATCATGGTGTGGATGGGAAGAGAAATGGAGTAGGAGTCATCTTGAAGGAGGGGTTTGTCAGGAATGTTCTAGAAGTCAAAAGAGCGTCAGACAGAGTGATGAGTCTCAAATTAGAAATTGAAGGTGTGATGTTCAATGTTGTTAGTGTTTATGCCCCACAGGCAGGATGTGAGCTAGAAGAGAAGGAGAGATTCTGGAGTGAGTTAGATGAAGGATGGAGAATGGATGGAGATGGCTATGGTGAAAAAGGATGGAGATGGCTATGGTGAATATTTTTTCCAGAAGAGACATGAGCATAGGGCGACTTATAAAAGTGGAGGTAGAAGCACACAGGTAGATTACATCTTGAGCCTTCTTTTCCTTTTGGCTGTTCCCTTCAGGGAATCCGCCTCCATCTCACCCTGTTTTCTGCCTCTTCTTCTCTTACTCCAACGACCTTCATGTCTTCCTTCACCACATCCATAAATCTCTTCTTTGGTCTTTCTCTCGGCCTTCTGCCTGGGAGTTCCAACCTCAGCATCCTACTGCCAATATACTCACTATCCCTCCTCTGTACATGTCCAAACCATCTCAATCTAGCCTCTCTGACTTTGTCTCCAAAACATCATACATGGGCTGTCCCTCTGATGTACTCATTTCTGATCCTATCCATCCTCGGTTCTCCCAGAGAGAACCTCAACATTTTCATCTCTGCTGCCTCCAGCTCTGCCTCCTGCCGTTTCCTCAGCGCCACTGTTTCAAAGCCATACAACATCGCTGGCCTCATCACCATCATGTACACTTTTCCTTTCATTCTTGCTGACACTCTCCTATCGCACATCACACCGGACACTTTTCTCCAACCATTCCAGCCTACCTGCACGCGCTTCTTCACCTCTTTTCCACACTCTATATTGCTCTGGATTGTTGACCCTAAGTACTTAAAATCCTCCACCTTTGTTATCTCTGTTCCCTGTAACATCACCGTTCCTCCTCAGTCCTTCTCATTCACACACATGTATTCTGATTTTCTGATGCTAACCTTCATGCCTCTCCTTTCCAGGGCATACCTCCACCTCTCTAGATTTTCCTCCACTTGCTCTCTGCTCTCACTACAGATCACAATGTCGTCTGCAAACATCATAGTCCATGGAGATTCTTGTCTAACCTCGTCTGTCAGCCTGGCCATCACCATAGCAAACAAGAAGCGGCTCAGAGCTGATCCTTGATGCAGTCCCACCTCCACCTTGAATTCGTCGGTCACGCCGACAGCACACCTCACCACTGTCTTACATCTCTCATACATGTCCTGCACCACTCTAACATACTTCTCTGCCACTCCAGACTTCCTCATGCAATACCACAGTTCTTCTGAAGAAAACACTGCATCTGTGGTGCTCTTTCTTGGCATGAAACCAAACTGTTGCTCACAAATGCTGACCTCTGCCTTTAGTCTAGCTTCCACTATTCTTTCCCATAACTTCATCATATGGCTCATCAACTTTATCCCTCTGTAGTTGCCACAACTCTGCATGTCTCCCTTGTTCTTAAAAATGGGCACCAACACACTTCTCCACCATTCTTCCGGCATCTGCTCACTCTGTAAGACCTTGTTGAATGTTCTTGTTAGAAAATCTACTGCTACCTCTTCCAGACACTTCCATACCTCCACAGGTATATCATCAGGGCCAACTGTCTTTCCATTCTTCATCCTCTTCAGTCCCCTCCTCACTCACCATGACTAATCTTTGCTACTTCCTGCTCCTCAATGGTCACCTCTTCTACTCTTTTTTCTCTCATTTTCCTCATTCATCAGCTCTTCAAAGTACTATTTCCATCTTCCCAGCACACTTCTGTCATCAGTCAATACATTTCCCTCTCTGTCCTTTATCAATCTAACTTGCTGCACGTCCTTCCCATCTCTATTTCTCTGCTGTGCCAACCTGTATAGATCATTTTCTCCCTCTTTACTGTCCAACCTATTGTAACCCATGTAAACACATGGTTACTAATTTTATTGGAAAAAACCCTAATTTCCAACGCTCCCTGAAAGCACTATAGTTTCCTAGTCCCCTTGAACGCATCATAGGCACGTGCTGCATGCGACCAGCAGAGAGTGCAACAGAGAGCGTGAGGAGCAGGACGCATACAGAGCCCTCGAAAAGCGACACGAGTGAGTCAACGATCAAAAATGTGATTAAGTGAACTTTTAACAAGTTTAACTAAGTTTGTGTGCTTTTCAGAGCCTAGTATGTGTTTTTTCTCTCTCAATCGAACCGGGTGGAGAGTGTTTGTTTTCTTGGAA
The DNA here is from genome assembly GCA_024760905.1 of Plotosus lineatus. Lineage (NCBI taxonomy): Eukaryota > Metazoa > Chordata > Actinopteri > Siluriformes > Plotosidae > Plotosus > Plotosus lineatus. The sequence goes on from CM045749.1 coordinate 1,439,960, forward strand.
ACTCCGGTGAGTCATTACAATATGAAGCTAGTTTAAGAACCTATGCTAACTTTACACGTGGTGAACCTATGCTAACTTTACACGTGGTGACTTTTAAAGCTGTGTGCACTATTTTTGTCTTTAAAAGGCTAAGACCAGTCGGAGTACATAACAAAGATTGTGCTGTGCACAAAATGAACCTTACATTTTATTTTTCGAAATGTTTTGTTGAAAGCACTTTTGCTAATGCACTAAAGTAGTGCAGATAAGCTGTTTTGTTTTGTATTACATTCCATTCAGTGCCTTTCATGCACTTTTGTCATTTTATTTAGGAATTATTGTTGTTAAATATTTTATTCATTGTGTCTGTACTGCATGTGCAGACTGGTTTTTTAGTGGATCTGGATTTGATCTTGAAGCTGGTTTCGGACACGGATGGCGAGCCAAATCCAGTGAGAACTCTTGGTAGATCCAGACGCAGTGTGGCCAACTGTTCTCTGGATGCGAGAGTAGATCTACAGACCCAACCACTTCAAATCACAGGATCCCAGATAAGAACAAATAAAAACACCTTTATCCCAAACGGATCACAATCCTGGAAAAGACTCCCAAATTCACACAAATCGAACCTTAGAGACTTAAGCTTATTTTGTTTTATTTTTGTTTTGTAAAGAGTGCTCTACAGCATTGTTTGCACTGTTTCTTGTGATATTGTTAATTGTAATAAATCTGCCGGCTGTTCAACTTTAAATCTCCACAATTCATTTTACTCCTCTAGAACCTAGTATAAAATCTAGCACAGCTATATCAAGCTGGTGTTACACTATCATACAAGTCATCATACGCCCTCTGTTTGGCCTTAGCCACTGCTACTTTCGCCTTACGCTATGTCTCCCTGTACTCCTGTTTACTCTCTTCGGTTCTCTCAATGTCCCACTTCTTCTTAGCTAACTTCTTCCTTTGTAAACACTCCTGCACTTCCTCATTCCACCACCAAGTCCCTTATCTACTTTCCTTCCAGATGACACACCGAGTACTCTCCTACCTGTCTCCCTGATCACATTTGCTGTGGTTGTCCAGTCATCTGGAAGCACTTCCTGACTACCCAAAGCTTGTTTCAACTCCTCCTTAAAGACAACACTTCTTTTTTCAGCTTCCACCACTTTGTTTTCAGCTCTGCTTTTGCCTTCCTCACCTTCCTCACCATCAGCATCATCCTGCACACCACCATCCTATGCTGTTTGGCAACACTCTCACCCACAACTACTTTGCAGTCACTGACTTCGTTCAAGTTACATCGCCTACACAAGATGTAGTCTACCTGTGTGCTCCTACCTCCGCTTCTATAAGTCACCCTATGCTCCTGTTTCTTCTTGAAGAAAGTATTTACCACAGCCATTTCCATCCTTTTTGCAAAATCGATCAACATCTGTCTTTCTGTGTTCCTGTCCTGGATACCAAACCTGCCCATCACTTCCTCGTCCCCTCTGTTGCCTGCACCAACATATCCATTGAAGTCTGCACCAATGAACACTCTTTCACCTCTGGGGGTGCTCTGCATCACTTCATCTAAGTCACTCCAGAATCTCTCCTTCTCTTTTAGCTCACATCCTGTCTGTGGGGCATAAGCACTAACAATATTGAACATCACACCTTCAATTTCTAATTTGAGACTCATCACCCTGTCTGACACCCTTTTCACTTCTAGAACATTCCTGACAAACTCATCCTTCAAGATGACTCTTACTCCATTTCTCTTCCCATCCACACCATGACAAAACGGCTTAAACCTTGCTCCTAAGCTTTTAGCTTTGCTACCTTTCCACCTGGTCTCCTGAACACACAGTCTGTTCACCTTCCTGGTGAACACTCACCTGCATCATGTCAGCCAGCTCTCTATCTTTTCTTTGCATAATTCCAACATTCAAAGTCCCTACTCTCAATCCTAGACTTGTAATTTTCCTCTTCTCTCTCTGCCTACGGGCACGCCTCCCACCTCTCCTTCTTCAACGTCTTCGACCAACAGTAGTCCAATTTCCATCAGCACCCTGTTTCTTTGACAGCACTGATGGCAGTCGTTGTTAACTCAGGCCTTGACCGATCCAGTATGAGATTTGTCTTTGCGGTTTGCATTTTGTATTTTGGCAAAAGTTTTACGCCGGATGCCCTTCCTGTCGCACCCTTCTGCATTTCTCCGGGCTTGGGACCGGCATGAGGGGGAGAGACACTGGTTAGTGCCCCCTGACCTCATGGCTGTATTAGACTACATCTTGAGTAGACAATGTAATTTGAAGAAAGTCAGTATCTGCAAAGTAGTTGTGGGTGAGAGTGTTGCCAGAGAGCATAGGATGGTGGTGTGCAGGATGATGCTGATGGTGAGGAAGGTGAGGAAGGCAAAAGTATAGCTGAAAACAAAGTGGTGGTAGCTGAAAAAGGAAGTGTTGTCTTCAAGGAGGAGTTGAAACAAGCTTTGGGTAGTCAGGAAGTACTTCCAGATGACTGGAGAACCACAGCAAATGTGATCAGGGAGAAAGGTAGGAGAGTACTTGGTGTGCCTCTGGAAGGACAGTAGATAAGGGACTTGGTGGTGGAATGAGGAAGTGCAGGAGTGTGTCCAAAGGAAGAGGTTAGCTAAGAAGAAGTGGGATATTGAGTGGACCAAATAGAGGAAACAGGAGTGTTATGGTCTGTGCTGGCTGGTGCATTAACTCTCTCTTCATTCATTGCAGGCGCTGGTGAGGGGCGTGGCTGTTGCCTGTCGGCGAGGTCCAGAGAGCACACCTGTTTCCACTCAGCAATCAGCAATTCGCGAGCTATAAATGGGAGTGGCGCTTCCCTCTGATGTCAGAAGATTGCCCTTCCCAGCAATTCTGTTTCCCTGCTACCTCTCTGACTCCTGGATTCCTGCTATGTGCTCGACCAGATTCCCTCAATTAAATTTCCAGTGATTTAGATTTTCCAAAAGTGCAAAATAAAATTGTTGAATCATCTTACATGGTCTCCTGCATCTTTGGGTCCGACACATATGCTCCAGGCACAACAGAATCTTCTGACCCGAAACATGGACCCAGCGGAGACCGCTCAGCTTCGGCAGGCATTATCTGACCAGGGCGCCCTGTTGGGATGACACGACTCCACCTTGCACCAAATGATGGACAATCTCCAGAAGCATAACCACTAGCTTGGCGCAGCTCGGCGGAAGGATGGACGCTATCGCCACTTCCCTCGCTGCCGTGACCCCGCCCCCTCACCCTTGACTTTCCACTTCGGCAGCAGCACCAGCACCAGCTGTACTCCACGCGCACCGAGAACCACTCATTCCCACGCCAGCCAGGTATTCGGGCACGATCAGCTCCTGCACATAATTCCTCCATCACTGTTCGCTCGTCTTCAGCCAGCAGCCGCTCACATACTCCACCGATCAAGCAAAAACCGCTTTATCATGAGCCTACTCACGGAGCAAGCCTCATCCTGGGCGCTAGCGGTCGCCACCCATACTCCGGAATTATGCTCCCAGTTTGACCAGTTCATGCGAGAAATTAAAAAAGTTTTCGATTGTCTGACGAAAGGGGAGGAGGCAAGTTCCCAGCTCCTATGAATTCTGCAAGGCTCACAGTCGGTGGCGGAGTATACCATCCGATTCCAGATTCTCGCCACCGAAAGCAGCTGGAATGACTCTGCACTCCGGGGGGCTTTCCTGCAGTATCTAAATGAAAGGCTGAAAGACGAGCTTGCGGCATTACACAACTACTCTTGAGGAGTTGATTGCCTTGTCGACCAGACTGGACAACTGGCTGAGAGACAGGGATAGATCCCGGGAGGAGCGGACCAGTCTTATCTACCCGTCCTCGAGATCCCAGGAGGAGCGCACCAGTCTTATCTACCCGTCCTTGAGCCCCTCCACGAGGCCCCAGGAGGCCCCACCTCGAACTCACTTGCCATTCCCTCCTCTGTGGGAGGATGATCAAGAACCCATGCAGGTGAACCGCATCAGACTGACGGCTGAGGAGAGGCACTGGTGGCTGACCAACGGTCTCTGCATCTACTGCACCGAGAAGGGCCATTCCCTCACCCAGTGCCCCGCGCAGCAGGGTCTGACATCTACGAGAGGATCCTCCACGACACCTGGGAAGCACCTGCAAGTTTAAGGTACGCTACACTCCGCACAACACTCCTATTCTGTAGATGTATTCATTGACTCAGGCCCTGACGCTAAGTTCATCGATCCGGGGATGGTTGAGCTTCACAACCTACCCATATATGAACTCGAGACCCCCAAGGAGGTAGTGGCCATTGATGGCTGAGTCATAGCTCGCGTCACACACAAGACCAAGCCGGTTAAGCTCAGTTTGTCTGGGAACCACCAGGAATATTTGGAGCTGGTTGTTCTCTCTGCCTCTCTCTCTTCCCTGGTGCTGGGGTGGCCGTGGTTGCAGACCCACAATCCCCACATCGACTCACGCATCCTCACCATACGCAGCTGGAGTGACTACTGTCTGCAACACTGAGACCATGCATCGATTACACGGGCCTGAGCCATATCACCATAAATAACAAGTACCCTCTCCCTCTAATAAATTCAGCCTTCACCCCTCTCCACGATGCAACCGTCTTTTCCAAGCTGGACCTGAGAAACTCCTATAACTTAGTCCGAATTTGGGAAGGGTACGAGTGAAAGATGGCTTTCAACACGCCCCTGGGGTACTTCGAATATTTGGATATGCCATTCGGACTAACCAATGCCCCGGCGGTTTTCCAAGCTCTAGTTAACGATGTGCTCCAGGACATGCTGAACCACTTTGTATTCGTGTACCTGGACGACATCCTGATCTTCTCTAGAGACCAAGATGAGCTTCTCTGTCACGTGAGAATGGTATTAAAGAGGCTCCTAGAGAACAAATTGTTCGTCAAAGCATAAAAATGTGAGTTTCATGTTCCATCAGTCTCCTTCCTGTGGTTCATCGTAGAGAAGGGTCAGATAAGACCGGATCCGGCGAAGGTCAAGGCAGTGGCGGAGTGGCCGACTCCGGGGATGCGGAAACAGCTGCAGAGGTTCCTGGAGTTCGCGAGCTTCTATCGCCGGTTTATGCGGGACTACAGCCGCCTAGCAGCCCCCCTCACACAGTTGACATCACCCAAAACACTGTTCCAGTGGTCCCCAAGTGCCCAGGCGGCGTTTGATAGGCTGAAGGCTAAATTCATCAATACGCCCACACTGATCCACCCGAACCCCTCGCTGCAGTTCGTGGTGGACGTCGACGCCTCAGACTCTGGGGTGGGGGCGGTCCTCTCCCAACGGTCTCGCACAGACCAGAAGCTACACACATGTGCCTTTTTCTCCTGTCGCTTGCCCCCAGCGGAACAGAACTATGATGTTGGGAACCATGAGCTGCTGGCGGTGGTCTTGGCGCTCCAGGAGTGGACTGACCATAAAAACCTATCTTACCTCCGTACGGCCAAGAGGTTGAACTCCCGTCAGGCACGATGGTTGCTCTACTTGGGAAGATTCAATTTCACATTAAAATACTGACCCGGCTCCCGGAATACGAAATCAGACGCTTTTTCCAAACAGTTCTCCTCGGGGGAAGACACCACCATGGACGGTAGACTGCCCACCTCCTGTATACTTAGAGCAGCTCAATGGGAGGTTGAACGGCTAGTTCAGGAGGCCCATCAGGGGGAACCGGAGCCCGTCAGGTGCCCCCAAGGTCGACTATAAGTTCCCCCCCAGCCAGAACCCCAGCACTCCAGTGGGCTCACTCCTCAAAATTAACCTGCCACCCTGGAGCCCACCAAACTCTCTTCCTACTCCAACAACGCTTCTTGTGGCCAATGATGGCAGCTGACACCAGGGAGTTTGTTGGAGCTTGTGCCACCTGTGCCCGGAGCAAGTCCTCCCATCATGCATCAACGGGTCTCCTCCAACCCTTATCCCATTCCTCATCGTCCCTGGTCACACATTGCGGTGGACTTTGTTACAGGGTTACCCCCATCCGAGGGCAACACAGTTATCCTGATGAAAGTGGACCAGTTCTCCAAGGTGGTTCACGTCATTGCCCTACCCAAACTCCCCTCGGCGATGGAAACAGCTGGTCCCCTGGTCCAGCATGTCTTTCGCTTCCATGGCATCCCCCAGGACGTCGTTTCGTACCGGGGCCCCCAGTTTGCATCTAGAGTTTGGAAGGCATTCTGCGACACCTTGGGAGTCTCCTGTAGCTTGACCTCTGGCTACCATCCTCAGTCGAACGGGCAGGCGGAGCAAACGAATCAAAGCATCGGATCTGCCCTGCGCTGCATCGCCTCCCATCTCCCAGTGTCCTGGGCCACACACCTCCCATGGATTGAATAGGCACACAACTCTCTGATCTGCGGCACCACCGAGATGTCCCCCTTTATGGTGATTAATGGTTTCCAGCCTCCCCTGTTTCCCAGCTAGGAGGTCGAAGTGGCCGTTCCATCTGTCCAGGCACAGTTTCACAGAGCACGCCGGGTCTGGAAAGAAGCATGTGCTGCCCTGGAACGAACGGTGGCCCAAAACCAGATAATCGCCGATCGTCATTGAACCCCGGCACCTCCCTACAAGCTTGACTCTCCTCCATGACCTGCCTGTGCAAGTCAACTCCAAGAAATTGTCTCTCAAATACATTGGGCCATATGAAATAGAAAAAAATTATAAACCCCAGCGCCGTCCGACTAAGACTCCTATTCTCATCAAAGTACACCCCGTATTCCATGTATCTCTGATCAAGCCTGTGGTGGAAAGTCCCCCCACCCCCTCCTCCCTAGCTGATTGATGGACATCCCGCGTACACTATCAACCGCATCCTCGATGTACACAGACAGGGTCGAGGTTTTCAGTACCTGGTGGACTGGGAGGGGTATGGACCTGAAGAATGCTCCTGGATTAGCAGAGATGAAAATGGTAGCAGAGATGAAAATGTTGAGGTTCTCCTTGGGGGTAAAGAGGATGGATAGGATCAGGAATGAGTACATCAGAGGGACAGCTCATGTAAGACATTTTGGAGACAAAGTCAGAGAGGCTAGCTTGAGATGGTTTGGACATGGACAGAGGAGGGATAGTGAGTATATTGGTAGTAGGATGCTGAGGTTGGAACTACCAGGCAGAAGGCCTAGAGGAAGATCAAAGAGGAGATTTATGGATGTGGTGAAGGAGGATATGAAGGTAGTTGGAGTAAGAGTAGACGATGCAGAGGATAGAACAAGGTGGAGGCGACCCCTGAAGGGAATAGCCGAAAGGAAAAGAAGAAGTCTAATAACCGCCAATGTGTCCTGGGAGCAAAATCGTAGATCAAACTTACCAATTTAATTTGATCAGTCTCTGTATCCCTAAAATGAGACGTTCACTGCCTGTAAAAGTGAGTTTACACGGTATTTCAAGATCCCCTGACACTGGGGAATGTCTATAATGTTTATCAGTCACAACACATTTGATTGTTTTGCCGTGCTTCAAAAAACAGGAAAATATGTTGCTGTATTCTCTTGGTAAATGTCCAACAACCGATGAACCATTACAAACTGCTACAGCAAAACTATCGGATGCTCTGAATGAATGGAGTGATAAGCCAGATATGGACCTATCAGAAAGTGATGACTAGTATTTTCCACTCCATTCTCCTGCTCACTAACTTCATAAATTTAAAGACGTTCCTGGCCATGTGGTTTTGTTTATGCTTGTGTTGATTGGTTCAACGTGCCATGTGCTAAAGTTGACATTCCTGTTGACTGGCTCGATTTTACTTCCCAGAAAATCTTTAAAGGAACAGCACAGGGAGGGAAAAGGGGTGTTTTCTGTTTATTTTCAGCTTTCATGTAAGTACTTTGGTTGATACCACAAAATGAATAACAGAAATACAGTAAAACTCTTTTGGTGTTCTGTTATTATTCATGTTTTCCACCTCGATGGTAATAAGCACTTAACGTTCCACTCTGCTGGTAACATTTTAATAAGAACCCACAAACTCCAATTTTTAAAGCGCCCTGGGTACTTATTATGTCGAATATGGTAATTTTATTATAATTTTAACAATAACACAATGGATTTTTTTTTAAACTTTGTTTACAAAACTTTTATATTAAAAATTAGGAAAAACAAAAAAAGGCCACAAAGCCATACAAAAAGAGACAAATATGACAAGTCAAAAATTAATCAACAATTCAGTAACAAAACAAAACAAAATCAGACACTGTAAACTTAGTTCATAATACTAATAGAAAAGCAGAACCTCAACCACATTTAAGTCATATGAAACCAAGGGCGTAAGCTGGTCTAACCGTGGGGGGGGGGGGGGGGGTGCACATCTTGGTTGAACAGAACTCAAGTCCCAGGGGCTATAGGCCTAAGCCTTAAAGGAGTATAGATAAACACAAGAACAAACTGAACACCAGACAGTTTTAATTATATACATAATTTGGGTCATAATTAAAATTGGTGTAGAGGTCTTATAAACGATGTTATACATATAACTGAGACATATACTTATACATATACATAACATACACATTATACATGTATAATTATACAACACAAATGAATCTCAATGTACCAGAGTTACACTACACACTTACAATTTAACAAAGATGTATTTACAGTTCAATTACAAAAACAATTAAATCTATTATACAAGATTCGCACTTTATAAACACTTTCACATAGTATTTCACATAATTTTAGAAATTTAATAATTAATTTACTGAGCACTTTGGGGGAACCAGATACACCCGTGGGAAGAATTGTAACTTTAAAAAATGGCTGTCTACAGGCTGTCATACAGGGGTGAACTGCAATTAAATACTATAGTTCAACCAAAAACATTCTCAAATATACTTCAAACTACATCTGCAAGTACATGTGCTAAATAAATTTACAAATTGAGATAAAGTTATTTATCTATTCAAACAAATATTAATACAGACACTCCCTGTTTTACATTCATTCATTTTGCATATTTTTCAATTTTACGTTTTTTTTTTATGTCAAATTTTGAGTTTAGTGTGCTCTCTTTAGCACGAGACGTACCTACATAGTACACTGACATAATACGCTACTTCCGCATGATGCTGCGTCCATTGTTTACAAACGACAGACTGACCGTGCCCTCCTTCTTCCCAGTTCACTGCGTGTTATCCTTGTGTTAAGACATCGTCTCTGTGATCTTTGTGTTTACACTGTTTTGCGGACTTTTGTCACCCTAAGGAAATATGGTTGGTCAGAAGCGTAAGCCTACTAGTGATAGTGATACTCAGAAAAATCAGCAAGCCATCTCGTTAGAATAGAAGATGGCTATTATCAAGAAAATTGATACTGGTGAAAAACATGTGAATGTTGCACGTTTCTTCGAAATGGCTCCGTTGACCATCGGAACCATTTACAAGCAGAAAGATCGCATCACAGAGCATATTAAAGGTTATACAGTCGGCCCCCTACTTACGAAGACCCCTGGGTATGAAATCCCGGGTTACGAAGATAATTTTCCTAAGTTTCCTTCCCCGGGATACGAAAACAACCCCCTCTTACGAAAAGAAATTCAAAATTCAAACACGCCAATCAAAATTTCACACGATGCACGAGTTGCTCTCTCATTGGCTGTCTCTCAACATCCCGCCCTGCTGGCCTCCCATTGGCTAGGAGGGATGACGCAGAACCAGAAGGAGACTTTAAACCAGAAATACAGTGAAGACCTCTGATCTTTCAAACAGGTACTGTAATTCCGAGAGAGATAGAAACAGAAGGAAGCTTAACTCTTTAGGTTTTAGTTTAGTTTTTGTGTTGTTTAATTCAGTAAATATTTAATAAATGTGACCGCATTTGAGCTCATCTGGAATTTCGATCCCTCAAGGAATCAAGTTAAAGTTGAGTTTGGACCTTCCAATTGTCAAGCAGGGAATGCGCTTTGAATTCCACATATTGTGAGCATGGCCCACAGAGAGACAGACAGAGAGAGAGAGAGAGAGAGAGAGAGAGAGAGAGACAGACAGAGCGAGAGAGAGAGAGAGAGGGAAGCTTCATTCTTTAGTTTTTAGTTTAGTTTTTCAAGTTAAAGTTGAGTTTGGCCCTTCCAACTGTCAAGCAGGGAATGCGCTTTGAATTCCATGTCTTGTGTTCGTGGCCCGCAGTGCAAGACAGCGAGAGAGATAGACAGGTGTGTGTGTGTGTGTGTGTGTGTGTGTGTGTGTGTGTGTGTGTGTGTGTGTGTGTGTGTGTGTGTGTATGTGCGTTAATAAAAAATATTTAATAATGGTTTAATTAATAAATATGTTAATAAAATGGTTTAATGTGTTACTAAATGTTTAAATGGTTTAATAAATAATTTTCTTTAACTTTTAACACACATTTCATACAAAATTGGTGTACTTTTATTATTTTTAAAGGGTTTAGAGGGTTTATCCAGTCCAAAGACTGTAGTCTTGGAACGAATTATGTGAAACATGTAAAATGCGACCCACGTTACAAAAAAGGCTCTGGAACTGATTAATTTCATAGGTAGGGGGCCGACTGTATTTGATGCTGCATTTGATATTTGATGAGTGAATTTGATTAAAATGTATGTATTTGAAATTTTGCTTGAATTTAATTTATTTGAAATTAATGTTGATATAATTTGATATATTTTATACTTCTTCTTTTCCTTTCGGCTGTTCCCTTCAGGGGTCGCCACAGCAAATGATCTGCCTCCATCTCTCCCTATCCTCTGCATCTTCTACTCTTACTCCAATGACCTTCATGTCCGCCTTCACCGCATCCATAAATCTTCTCTTTGGTCTTCCTCTGGGCCTTTTGCCTGGTAGTTCCAACCTCAGCATCCTACGACCAATATACTCACTATCCCTCCTCTGTACATGTCCAAACCATCTCAATCTAGCCTCTCTGACTTTGTCTCTAAAACATCTAACATGTGCTGTCCCTCTGATGTACTCATTTCTGATCCTATCCATCCTCGTTACTCCCAAAGAGAACCTCAACATTTTCATCTCTGCTAGCTCCAACTCTGACTCCTGTCTTTTCCCCAGGGCCACTGTCTCTAAACCATACAACATTGCTGGCCTCATCACCGTCTTGTACACTTTTCCCTTCATTCTTGCCGATACTCTCCTATCACACATCACACCGGACACTTTTCTCCATCCATTCCAACCTGCCTGCACGCGCTTCTTCACCTCTTTTCCACACTCTCCATTGCTCTGGATTGTTGAGCCTAAGTACTTAAAATCCTCCACCTTCTTTATCTCTGCCCCCTGTAACCTCAAAGTTCCTCTTGGGTCCTTGTCGTTCACACACATGTATTCTGTCTTACTAAGACTAACCTTCGATCCTCTTCTTTCCAGGGCATACCTTCACCTCTCTAGATTTTCCTCCACTTGGTCTCTGCTCTCACTACAGATCACGATGTCATCTGCAAACATCATAGTCCATGGAGATTCTTGTCTAACCTCGTCTGTTAGCCTGTCCATCACCATAGCAAACAAGAAGGGGCTGAGAGCTGACCCTTGATGCAGTCCCACCTCCACCTTGAACTCTTCTGTCACACCAACAGCACACCTCACCACTGTCTTACATCTCTCATACATGTCCTGCACCACTCTAACATACTTCTCTGTCACTCCAGACTTCCTCATACAATACCACAGTTCTTCTCTCGGCACCCTGTCATATGCTTTCTCCAGATCCACAAAGGCACAATGCAGCTCCCTCTGACCTTCTCTGTACTTCTCTATTAACATCCTCAAAGCAAACACTGCATCTGTGGTGCTCTTTCTTGGCATGAAACCAAACTGTTGTTCACAAATGCTGACCTCTGCCCTTAGTCTTGCTTCCACTATTCTTTCCCATAGCTTCATTGTATGGCTCATCAACTTTATCCCTCTGTAGTTGCCACAACTCTGTACATCTCCCTTGTTCTTAAAGATGGGCACAAGCACACTTCTCCTCCATTCCTCTGGCATCTGCTCACTTTCTAAGACCTTGTTGAATATTCTTGTCAGAAAATCTACTGCTACCTCCCCTAGACACTTCCATACCTCAACTGGTATGTCATCAGGGCCAACTGCCTTTCCACTCTTCATCCTTTTCAATGCCCTCCTCACTTCTCCCTTACTAATCTTTGCTACTTCCTGCTCCTCAACGGTCACCCCTTCTACTCTTTTTTCTCTCTCATTTTCTTCGTTCATCAGCTCTTCAAAGTACTCTTTCCATCTTCCCAGCACACTTCTGTCATCAGTCAATACATTTCCCTCTCTGTCCTTTATCACTCTAACTTGCTGCATGTCTTTCCCATCTCTATTTCTCTGCTGTGCTAACCTGTATAGATCATTTTCTCCCTCCTGACTGTTCAACCTATCATACAAGTCATCATACGCCCTCTGTTTGGCCTTTGACACTGCTACCTTCGCCTTACGCTGTGTCTCCCTGTACTCCTGTTTACTCTCTTCGGTCCTGTCAATGTCCCACTTCTTTTGGCTAACCTCTTCTTTTGTACACACTCCTGCACTTCCTCATTCCACCACCAAGTTTCCTTATCTACTTTCCTTCCAGAGGACACACCAAGTACTCTCCTACCGGTCTCCCTGATCACATTGGCTGTGGTTGTCCAGTCCTCTGGAAGCACTTCCTGACTACCCAAAGCCTGTTTCAACTCCTCCTTGAAGACAACACGACACTCTTCCTTTTCAGCTTCCACCACTTTGTCTTCTGCTCTGCCTTTGCCTTTTTCACTTTTCTCACCATCAGTGTCATCCTGCACACCACCATCCTATGCTGTTTGGCAACACTCTCACCAACTACTACTTTGCAGTCACTGACTTCCTTCAAATTACATCGCCTGCACAAGATGTAGTCTACCTGTGTGCTCTTACCTCCGCTTTCATAAGTCACCCTATGCTTCTGTTTCTTCTTGAAGAAAGTATTCACCACAGCCATTTCCATCTTTTTGCAAAATCGATCAACATCTGTCCTTCTGTGTTCCTGTCCTGGATACCAAACCTGCCCATCACTTCCTCGTCCCCTCTGTTGTCTGCACCAACATGTCCATTGAAGTCTGCTCCAATGACCACTCTTTCACCTCTGGGGGTATTCTGCATCACTTCATCTAAATCACTCCAGAATCTCTCCTTCTCTTCTAGCTTACATCCTGCCTGTGGGGCATAAGCACTAACAACATTGACCATCACGCCTTCAATTTCTAACTTGAGACTCATCACTCTGTCTGACACTCTTTTCACATCTAGAACATTCCTGACAAACCCCTCCTTCAAGATGACTCCTACTCCATTTCTCTTCCCATCCACACCATGATAAAACAGTTTAAACCCTGCTCCTAAGCTTCTAGCCTTTCTACCTTTCCACCTTGTCTCCTGAACACACAGTATGTCCACCTTCCTCCTCTGCATCATGTCAGCCAGCTCCCTATCTTTTCCTTGCATAGTTCCAACATTCAAAGTCCCTACTCTCAGTCCTAGGCTCACACATTTCCTCTTCTCTCTCTGCCTACGGACACGCCTCCCGCCTCTCCTTCTTCGACGTCTTCGACCAACAGTAGTCCAATTTCCATCAGCACCCTGTTGGTTGACAGCACTGATGGCGGTCGTTGTTAACCCGGGCCTCGACCGATCCGGTATGAATTTCTTATTGATCATTTGCATTTTTTAAATGTGGCAGAAGTTTTACGCCGGATGCCCTTCCTGTCGCAACCCTCTGCATTTATCCGGGCTTGGGACCGGCATAAGGGGGAGAGACACTGGTTCGTGCCCCCCCCGCCTCATGGCTGATAAGATAAGATAAGATAAGATACAGCTTTATTAATCTCACAATGGAGAAATTCACTGTTACAGGCTCTTGAGGTACTATCAGTAGGGGGTGTAAAAATAGATACAAGTACAAACATACACACATACATATATATTATATAAGTAAATAAATAAATAGATACATAAATAGTATAAATTACTAAACAATAAAAGAAAAGAATGGAGCAACTTTATAGACTGGCCTATATTAAAGTGTAAATGTATCTGAGGGCAGAGTAGATGGGTTGATATGGTTCACAGTGGGGTAGATGTGGTTGATTAAAGTGCACAGGGTTTTTATTGCACATAACCGGTATTTTCACAGACAGTTACAAATATTAGTACTATTTTACAATGTTATGTTTATAGTAATTGAATTAGGGGTGTTGTATGAGATATGGCAATGGTATTTATGGATGTATAGTACAGTAAGATAAGATACAGCTTTATTAATCTAACAATAGAGAAATTCACTGTTACAGGCTCTTGAAGTATCGTCAGTAGGGGGTGCAAAATAGCTTAGAGAGGCATAACATCCTTGAGTTAATTAAAAATTGAACAGAACAATAAAATAAAATAAAATAAATAAATATATATATATATATATATATATATATATATATATATATATATATATATATATATATATAAATGCATACATACACACATATACATATATATTATATAAGTAAATAAATAGATACATAAATAGTATGAAAGTCTTCTTCTTTTCCTTTCGGCTTTTCCCTTCAGGGGTCGCCACAGCGAATCATCTGCCTCCATCTCACCCTATCCTTTGCATCTTCTTCTCTGACACCAACGACCTTCATGTCCTCCTTTACCACATCCATGAATCGTCTCTTTGGTCTTCCTCGAGGCCTTCTGCCTGGTAGTTCCAGCCTCAGCATCCTATTACCAATATACTCACTATCCCTCCTCTGTAAATGTCCAAACCATCTCAATCTAGCCTCTCTGACTTTGTCTCCAAAATGTCTTACATGTGCTGTCCCTCTGATGTGCTCATTCCTAATTCTATCCATCCTCGTTACTCCCAAAGAGAACCTCAACATTTTCATCTCTGCTACCTCCAGCTCTGCCTCCTGTCTTTTCCCCAGGGCCACTGTTTCTGAACCATACAACATCGTTGGCCTCAACACTGTCTTGTACACTTTTCCTTTCATTCTTGCCGATACCCTCCTGTCACACATCACACCGGACACTTTTCTCCAACCATTCCAACCTGCCTGCACACGCTTCTTGACCTCTTTTCCACACTCTCCATTGCTCTGGACTGTTGAGCCTAAGTACTTAAAATCCTCCACCTTTCTTATCTCTGCTCCCTGTAACCTCACCGTTCCTCTTGGGTCCTTGTCATTCATGCACATGTATTCTGTCTTACTGAGGCTAATCTTCATTCCCCTCCTTTCCAGGGCATACCTCCACCTCTCTAGATTTTCCTGCACTTGTTCTCTGCTCTCACTACAGATCACAATGTCATCTGAAAACATCATAGTCCATGGGGAATCTTGTCTAACCTCGTCTGTCAGCCTGTCCATCACCATAGCAAACAAGAAGGGGCTGAGAGCTGACCCTTGATGCAGTCCCACCTCCACCTTGAACTCTTCTGTCACACTGACAGCACACCTCACCACTTTCTTACATCTCTCATACATGTCCTGCACCACTCTAACATACTTCTCTGCCACTCCAGACTTCCTCATGCAATACCACAGTTCTTCTCTCGGCACCCTGTCATATGCTTTCTCCAGATCCACAAAGGCACAATGCAGCTCCCTCTGACCTTCTCTGTACTTCTCCATTAACATCCTCAAGGCAAACACTGCATCTGTGGTGCTCTTTCTTGGCATGAAACCAAACTGTTGTTCACAAATGCTGACCTCTGCCCTTAGTCTAGCTTCCACTATTCTTTCCCATAACTTCATTGTATGGCTCATCAACTTTATCCCTCTGTAGTTGTCACAGAACCCTTGTTCTGAAAAATGGGCACCAGCACACTTCTCCTCCATTCCTCTGGCATCCTCTCACTCTCTAAGACCTTGTTAAATGTTCTTGTCAGAAAATCTACTGCTTCCTCTCCTAGACACTTCCATACCTCCACCGGTATGTCATCAGGACCAACTGCCTTTCCATTCTTCATCCTCTTCAATGCCCTCCTCACTTCACCCTTATTAATCTTTGCTACTTCCTGGTCCTCAACAGTCACCTCTTCTACTCTTTTTTCTCTCTCATTTTGCTCATTCATCAGCTCTTCAAAGTACTCTTTCCATCTTCCCAGCACACTTCTGTCATCAGTCAATACATTTCCCTCTCTGTTCTTAATCACTCTAACTTGCTGCACGTCCTTCCCATTTCTATTTCTCTGCTGTGCCAACCTGTATAAATCATTTTCTCCCTCTTTACTTTCCAACCGAGCATACAAGTCATCATACGCCCTCTGTTTGGCCTTTGACACTGCTACCTTTGCCTTACGCTGTGTCTCCCTGTACTCCTGTTGACTCTCTTTGGTTTTCTCAATGTCCCACTTCTTCTTAGCTAACCTCTTCCTTTGTACACACTCCTGCACTTCCTCATTCCACCACCAAGTCTCCTTATCTACTTTCCTTCCAGATGACACACCAAGTATTCTCCTACCTGTCTCCCTGATCACATTAGCTGTAGTTGTCCAGTCATCTGGAAGCACTTCGTGACCACCCAAAGCCTGTTTCAACTCCTCCTTGAAGACAACCCGACACTCTTCCTTTTTCAGCTTCCACCACTTTGTCGTCTGCTCTGCCTTTGTCTTCTTCACCTTCCTCAGCATCATCCTGCACACCACCATCCTATGCTGTTTGGCAACACTCTCACCCACTACTACTTTGTAGTCACTGACTTCCTTTAAATTACATCGCCTGCACAAGATGTAGTCTACCTGTGTGCTCCTACCTCCATTTTTATAAGTCACCCTATGCTCCTCTGTCTTCTGGAAGAAAGTATTTACCACAGCCATTTCCATCCTTTTTGCAAAATCTACCAACATCTGTCCTTCTGCGTTCCTGTCCTGGATACCAAACCTACCCATCACTTCCTCATCGCCTCTGTTGCCTGCACCACCATGTCCATTGAAGTCTGCCCCAATGACCACTCTTTCACCTCTGGGGGTACTCTGCATCACTTCATCTACCTCCCTCCAGAATCTCTCCTTCTCTTCTCGCTTACATCCTGTCTGTGGGGCATAAGCACTAACAACCTTGACCATCACACCTTCAATTTCTAACTTGAGACTCATCACTCTGTCTGACACTCTTTTCACTTCTAGAACATTCCTGACAAACTCCTCCTTCAAGATGACTCTGACTCCATTTCTCTTCCCATCCACACCATGATAAAACAGCTTAAACCCTACTCCTATGCTTCTAGCCTTGCTACCTTTCCACCTGGTCTCCTGAACACACAGTATGTCCACCTTCCTCCTCTGCATTATGTCAGCCAGCTCTCTACCTTTTCCTGCCATAGTTCCAACATTCAAAGTCCCTACTTTCAGTCCTAGACTCATGCCTTTCCTCTTCTCTCTCTGGCAACGGACACGCCTCCCGCCTCTCCTTCTTCGACATCTTCGACCAACAGTAGTCCAATTTCTATCAGCACCCTGTTGGTTGACAGCACTGATGGCGGTCGTTGTTAACCCGGGCCTCGACCGATCCGGTATGTCATTCTTTCTTGTGATTCGCATAGTTTATTTGGCATTTGTTTTACGCCGGATGCCCTTCCTGACGCAACCCTCTGCATTTATCTGGGCTTGGGACCGGCGTGAGGGAGAGACACTGGTTTGTGCCCCCCCCCTCACGGCTGCATTACATAAATAGTATGAAAGTAATATACAATAAAAAAACTTTGTAGACTAGCTGATATTCAAGTGTACATGTATTTGAGGGCAGAGTAGATGGGTTGATATGGTTCACAGTCAGTGGGGTAGATGTGGTTGTTTAAAGTGCAGGGGTTTTTATTGCACATAACCGTTTTTTTCACAGACAGTTACAAAGTGGCATTGCACGGTCTGACCTGCGGTAGCGCTCCTTCCTGCACTGAGGATGTCCCAGTCGTCCACTGAAGGAGCTGCTCAGCTTCTCTGTGCAGTCGGTCAGAGCTGTTGACCATGATGGATGTGAGCTTGGCTACCATCCTCCTCTCACCCACCTCCTCCACAGAGTCCAGTGGGCAGCCTAGGACAGCGCTGGCCCTCCTGACCAGCTTGTTCAGTCTCTTTCTGTCCCGCTCTGTGCTGCCCGGGGCCCAGCAGACAGCAGCGTAGAGGATTGCCGAGGCTACCACAGAGTCATAAAATATCCTGAGCAGAGGTCTGTCCCTGGATGTTCACCAGTGATTGTGTGTGTGTGTGTGTGTGTGTGTGTGTGTGTGTGTGTGTGTGTGTGTGTGTGTTAGAGTGCTTCTCCTGAAGTCAACCACCATCTCCTTTGTCTTACTAGTGTTCAAGCATAGGTGTTTGCGCTCACACCAGTCCACAAAGTCGATGATGACCGACCGGTACTCCAGCTCATTCCCCTCTGACACATGGCCCACGATGGCGGAGTCATCAGAGAACTTCTGGAGGTGGCAGCTGTCTGTGTTTAGGTGAAGTCCAAGGTGTAAATGGTGAAAAGGAAGGGTGAGAGGATGGTGCTCTGCGGTGCCCCCGTGCTGCAGACTGCCACCTTTGACTCACTGCCGCGCAGCTGTACGTACTGTGGACGGTCAGTGAGGTAGTCGATGATCCAGGCAGCAAGTTGTCCGTCCACTTCCACGTCCTCCAGCTTCCCCCGCAGAAGCGCCGGCCTGATAGTGTTGAAGGCACTGGAGAAGTCAAAGAACATGACCCTCACAGTGCAACCGGCGATCTCCAGGTGGGTGAGCGCCCGCTGCAGAAGGTAGATGACGGTGTCTTCTCCCCCAATGTTGGGCCTGTAGGCAAACTGCAGCGGGCCTAGGGTGGGGCTCACCATAGAGCGAAGGTAGTCGAGAAGGAGTATGAACATCATACGTCACTTGAACATACAGTAATAACTTATGGTTTTTTTCACCTTACAGTCGGCTGTCAAGAACCAAACGAAAACATAAGTCGTGGAGCGTCTGTACATATTTACAGCACAATGACATACTATTAGTTTTATAAAAGTACTGACCATTAGGCTGGATGGCTTATGATTATTTTCGCCATTCATTCTCTGTTTGTCAATGTTTGTGTTCTAGCACATGTGCAGGAACTGGAAGCGGTACTAAGAAACTGTGCTTTATTTTCACACTCGCACTTTGTTTGATTGAGTGTTCAGCTATTAGTGTTTACTGATAATATGTGAGATAAGGCAAAGTAGGCACTTGTCGTTGATTGTTGATTGGTCAGCTCGAGCTTGCACATGCGCAGTGCCCGTTACACGTTAACTTCCGGTGTTAACTTCAGGTTTACTGCTTACTGAATTTATGTCTGACTTTCTATTCAGTAACAGTCATTAAGTTTATTCATAACAGGGGTGGTGAACAGGCTCTTGATCAATAAGAATGTGGCTCTTTGCCTCTTATCATATTTCTGTATACTGTGGCTCTTTGCCTCTTTTCATGTTTGTTTTTTTTAATCTTAACACACACTTAAATCCTTCAGAGGTTATTAAAAACAAATAATAAATAATATTTTAAAATAATTTTGACAGGTTTGATGTTTATTTATGCTGCGTCTGACACATAAGTGACTGCCAATCATCTGAGTAGATGACGTCTAATGCTGGGAAATTAAGGAAACATTTTCTTTGCATGCAGGCTTACCCTCTTTGTAAAAATCGCAAAATGCAAATCGAAGTACCACAATATCACATTTCAAATATTTAAATCTTCAGCGTCATTTTAGTAACTCCATGCTAATATTGACACGGAATTCCCCAAAGCTAAAAAAACACCTGACTCAACATGATTGTGTGTATATTTCAATATTCATCAATTTATATTACACAGGCCACATACATCTATATATCATACTGTGTGTTCAGTAGTTGTGTGTGTGTCAGAGCAAGGAAGAAAGAAAGAGAGGTGACTCTGTGTGTGTGTGTGTGTGTGTGGTGTGTGTCTTGGCAGATCAGCACGTGGTGTGGCTCTTTAACTCTCACAGTTAAAAAGTTTGGCTCTTTGTGTCCATCTTGTTGGCCACCCCTGATTATATCGGGCGCGCGCGCACACACACTCTCTCTCTCTCTCACACACACACACACACAACACACTCTCTCGCTCTGTCTCTCTCTCACACACGCACTCAACACACATTCTCTCTCACATACACGTGCACTCACACGAAATCACTCATGTGTGCACGCACAATCACGCTCTCTCTCTCTCTCTCTCTCTCTCACACACACACACACACACTCTCTCTCTCTCTCTCTCTCTCTCTGTGTCTCTACACACACACACACACACACAACTTTCGCTTCACGTGCCGAAATGCATTTAGTCGTGTACCCGTGGCTTCATTATCACTGTGAACAATACGAGCAGATTCTCGCCGTTCTTTGGTCTGGCGCATGCGCGCAAATATAGTGTCTTGCGTCATCACTGTGCGACGAGAAGAATTGGAATGGCGAGTGGAAAGAAAAGTGCACTGTTGTCTTCTTTAGCCGCTTACGGAGACGATTCAGAACAAGATTCAGATCTGGACATCGATGATGAAGGTAGAGTGGTGCGTATTTTATTTTGCGATTTTTTATTTAAGTGTAAATCCGTGAAATAAACAGAAAGTCACTAAAGTATTGTACGGTCGGCGGATCATTCTCAACTCGCTGATGTCCCTTCTCTGCTTGTGTTGGTTTCCTCGTTGCACTCCTGTTTCATCCAACAGGCCAAAGACATTTATATTAGGCTAATTGGCTGTTTCAAATTGTCCGTAGTTGTGAGTGTGAACGACTCAGTGTAACTGTGTTCTGCCCTATGAATCCCCAGTGATGGACTGGTGAGCTGTTTAGGGTGTACCCCGCCTTCTCCCAAGTCGACTGAGATAGACTCGAGCCCTGTGACCCTAGTAGTATTAAGCAATTTGGGAAACGAGTGAATGAAATATGCCCCAAAATAGATATTAACTGAAGTTGTTACTTTATCGTTATAGAATTTGGCAGAAACTATCAAGATGGCTTACATTTTAATAAGAAATTGCAAAACTTAGGTTTATGGGCCTTTCTCAAAGGTTCAACTGACTGCTTAGTGGTCCTGGGGATTGTACCCCTGATCTTCAGAACTATTGGTGATGGTAGTGATGAGTGCACAGTGAAATATTTCTCTTGAAGCCTGTGATAAGCTGTGATGAATCCTTTGTTCAGTGATGCATGAAGCGTTGGACATTAAGCATGTCTGTGTTCGAGAGGGAGGAGCTGTACAGTTTGATGGCTGAAAGTGGAAATGATTGTTTGTTGTGCCACAGAGGCTCATGGCGGACTGGTGTCGGCGGGGTATGGGGAGGATGAAGTTGCCCGAGCTGAAGATGGAGATAAGCAAGATTCGGGGAACGAAGAGAGCGACGACAACGACGGAAACTCGGTCAGTTTGTTTCACGGAAATGGATCATACACCACGCTGAACATGTGTTTCTCAGATACTGTACCAGTATGAGAGTACAATGTTAAGCAATAACGACAACAATAATAATCATGTATTTAAAAACAAAAAACAAAAACGTATTTTCAGGGTTGCCAACCCAGGAAAGTATTATTTTGTAGTGGATAACTCAAAAATTAGTATTTTGAGTAAAGATGAGTATTCGTAATAGACAAAATGAGTACTCAAATTAGAATTCCACAAAATTAGATATATGGACATACAGGTTGTCTGTCTTCCTTTAGGCAAGAATCTCCATCTATATGTTTTCCTTTCGGCTTTTCCCCTTTTACTCGGGAGTCGCCACAGTGAATCATCTGATTCGCACGTTTCATTTTGGCAGAGGTTTTTACGTCGGATGCCCTTCCTGTCACAACCCTTTTTACTAAGGGACAGAAACACGCTGACGACTTTGCAGCTCCTCTTTACGAAAGTCAGCAATGGTTCTTTTACATGCCTCTCACCATAGACAGTGACAGACATGGCCCGCCTTTGATAACCCAGTTAGCTGCACTGGAGGGGACAGTGACAACCTTGTGGAGAGTGGGACTCGAAAACCCCCAACCTTTGAATCCGAGATCCAGCGCCCTATACCACTAGACCACCACTGCCCCATATGGACATACAGGTTATCTTTGTCAAATTGTCCCGTACTTTGGATTACGAATGAAACGACAGCATATTTCAGAAAACCAGTTTTATTTGACATAATTCTACTGGTGTTACAATCCGGATTCCATAAAAGTTGGGACATGATACAAATTGTGAATAAAAACTGAATGCAATGATATGGAGGTGCCAAATTTCAATATTTTATTCCGAATTGAACGTAGATAACAGGGTCAAAAGTTCACACTGAGAAAATGTCATTTTTAAGAGAAAAAATATGTTGATTTTAAATGTCATGGTGTCAACAAATCTCAAAACAGTTGGGTCAAGGCCATTTTCATCACTGTGAGGCATCCACTCTTCTTACAACAGTCTGCAAATGTCTGGGGACCGAGGGGACAAGTTTTTCAAGTTTAGAAATAGGAATGCTGTCCCATTCTTGTCTAATATAGGTCTTGAACTGTTGATATTTGATATCAGCATTTACGAATAACACGTAAAGTTATAAAGTACGCACACTGGTCACTAGCTGGCTATGTCTGCTGTCGTTTATATGCATTTTGATATAAAAAAACGCCCGAACGCACAATGCTAAATTCGATCTGTTTTGGGACCCACTGTGAGAACCCCAGACTGATGCCGCTGTGTTGAAGGTTGAAGCATGTGGTGCTGTGGGGTTGTTATTGTGTAGCATGAAGCTTTGAGTATGATTGATTTCCTTTCGGCTTTTCCCCTTTATCAGGAATCGCCACAGCGAATAATTTGCACGCTTTATTTGGCACACAAGTGCCTGCCCTCACACCAGTTCCAAGCCCAGATAAATGCAGAGGGTTGCGACAAGAAGGGAATCCGGTGTAAACTTTTGCCAGAATACAAAATGCAAACTGTAAAGACAAATTTCATACCGGATCGGTCGAGGCCTGAGTTAACAACGACCGCCATCAGTGCTGTTAACCAACAGGGTGCTGGTGGATGTTGGACTACTGTTGGGCGAAGAAAGAGAGGTCAAAGAAGGAGAGGCGGGAGGCGTGTCCGTAGGCAGAGAGAAAAGAGGAAAAGCAGGAGTTTAGGACTGAGAGTAGGGACTTTGAATGTTGGAACTATGACAGGAAAAGGTAGAGAGCTGGCTGACATGATGCAGAGGAGGAAGGCTGGACATACTGTGTGTTCAGGAGACCAGGTGGAAAGGTAGCAAGGCTAGAAGCTTAGGAGTTGAGTTTAAGCTGTTTTTTCATTGTGTGGATGAGAAGAGAAATGGAATAGGACTCATCTTGAAGGAGGGGTTTGTCAGGAATGTTCTAGAAGTGAAAAGAGTGTCAGACAGAGTGATGAGTCTCAAGTTAGAAATTGAAGGTTTGATGTTCAATGTTGTTAGTGCTTATGCCCCACAGGCAGGATGTAAGCTAGAAGAGAAGGAGAGATTCTGGAGTGAGTTAGATGAAGTGATGCAGAGTACCCCCAGAGGTGAAAGAGTGGTCATTGGTGCAGACTTCAGTGATGCATGTTGGTGCAGGAAACAGAGGGGACGAGGAAGTGATTGGCAGGTTTAGTATCCAGGACAGGAACACAGAAGGACAGATGTTGAAAAATTTTGCAAAAAGGATGGAAATGGCTGTGGTGAATACTTTCTTCCAGAAGAGAGAGGAGCATAGGGTGACTTATAAAAGCGGAGGTAGGAGCACACAGGTAGACTACATCTTGTCTAGGTGATGTAATTTGAAGGAAGTCAGTGACTACAAAGTAGTAGTGGGTGAGAGTGTTGCCAAACAGCATAGGATGGTGGTGTGCAGGATGATGCTGATGGTAAGAAAGGTGAAGAAGGCAGAGCAGACGACAAAGTGGTGAAAGCTAAAAAAAGCAAGAGTGTCATGTTGTCTTCAAGGAGGAGTTGAAACAGGTTTTGGGTGGTCAAGAAGTGCTTCCAAATGACTGGACAACTACAGCTAATGTGATCAGGGAGACAGGTAGGAGAATACTTGGCGTGTCCTCTGGAAGGACAGTAGATGAGGAGACTTGGTGGTGGAATGAGGACGTGCAGGAGTCTGTACAAAGGAAGAGGTTAGCTAAGAAGAAATGGGACATAGAGATGACCGAAGAAAGTAAACAGGAGTATAGGGAGACGCAGCATAAGGCGAAGGTAGCGGTGTCAAAGGCCAAATAGAGGGCGTATGATGACTTGTATGCTAGGTTGGACAGTAAGGAGGGAGAAAATGATTTATACAGGTTGGCACAGCAGAGAAATAGAGATATGAAGGACTTGAAGCAAGTTAGAATGATTACAGGGGTACTTCGGTCATAAATGCCCATTCCTTTCACAATCTCAGATGAAATAATCGACCAAGTACAGCATACTTATGAACTATGACAAAGAAAAGTAATCACATTCCAGAGTTTAGAAGCAATGAACTGAAGAAAATTTATATTCCGTGAGCGCAGCCA
Organism: Plotosus lineatus; assembly: GCA_024760905.1. Taxonomy (NCBI): domain Eukaryota; kingdom Metazoa; phylum Chordata; class Actinopteri; order Siluriformes; family Plotosidae; genus Plotosus; species Plotosus lineatus. Next base: position 1,464,410 of record CM045749.1, read on the forward strand.
TTTATACCCGGTCACGTGTTCAAAATTGGGTCTGTGACGTCATTGGTGCACACGCCTTTTCGTACTCCGCCGTTTTGCATGTTTTGTTGTGTACAAATGCACTATATCGTCTCCGTGTTTCTGGTCCAGTAATGCCCTATTGCATTGCTGAACACTGCAAAATTTTATCAGGAAGTCACACTTTCACTTCCCTCTGGGAAGAAACAAGTTGTTCTTCGGCGGCAGTGGCTGACAAAGTGTGGCCGGCCTGCTGAGTGCATGAAGAATGCACAGGCATGTGTGTGAACATGTGAGCCACGTGTGTGTAGTGAACATTTCATCGACCCAGACGACTATGAAAATGTCCGCATGTTCGAGACAGTTCAATTATTATTATTTATGATATATTTATTATAGTTCAATTATTATTAGTTAGTACCAGTAACTACTAGTATTATTATTATGGATGCTTGTATAATGCATATTTCATACACGCGTATGCACAATGCACTTGTGGCCACCGCTATCCTTTTGATGCTGAGCGCCAAGCAGGAAGCAACAGCTCACAAATTTTAACGTCTTATTGCAGGGGTTGGGAACTTATGGCTCGCGAGCCAGATGTAACTCTTTTGATGACTGTATCTGGCTCTCAGATAAATCAGGTGGCCTTTCTTAACAGAATAAAGAATACATAATTTCACTGTCATTTAAATAAAAATACAAAAAAGCCATCAAATAAAACAAAAACAGATAACTAAATCTCACGCTTTTAAATCTATACATCTATTTTTCAATGCCATGTCACTGGGGCGCGAAGCGGAGAGCCAGCCACTTTGTGGGCGGGTCCGATACCTTGAAACTCTAATTTTATTGGATGATAACAACAGCCTCAGACTGCGCGTTGTTTTTGAGTAAAGAGATACATTTCCCTCGTTTTTGATCGACTCATTTCCACGAAGCCAAGCACAGCTGGCAAGCAAACACAAATGGACAGACAGGGGAAAACTTCAACCCGCAGAGCAGCTGATTGCCAAAACTTGGGATGCGATTCCTGTTACATAAACACTGCCGCGTGTGATTCCTGTCGTGTCGAGTCCTTACCTTGTATCAACCAGATATAAAGCCCCAGAACCAGAAGTCGCATTAATAGTAAGCAGTGCTGTAGTGGTGGATGCCGACGCAGTCTACCCACTTGTTGCAGTGGCTGAGTTGTGTGTACTGACTTAATTTGGTCTACTTTATAGTTGATCAACGGAAATTTCCGCGACTGTGTAAATAAAAAGCAGAGATAAAGTGATGAATAGTTTCCAAGCCAAAGCCACGCCCTCCCCGTGCTCCGTGCACCTGCTGCTGCGCGCCTCGGTCGCTTCGCTGCCATCATGTACGCACTTATTTTTTGACCACTACAGCACTGATAGTTTTCTTATTAATAAATAACTTGATTATGACAATGTCGTTTAAAATAAATTCAGAGTCCTATTATACTCTAAAATTGTTGGTCTTCTTTTTCAATTTAGTTGTATTCAGTCTTATATATATATATATATATATACTTGTCCTTCTCAAAAAATTAGCATATTGTGATAAAGTTCATTATTTTCTGGATGGACTGATAAAAATTAAACTTTCATATATTTTAGATTCATTGCACCCCAACTGAAATATTTCAGGTCTTTTATTGTTTTAATACTGATGATTTTGACATACAGCTCATGAAAACCCAAAATTCCTATCTAAAAAAATTAGCATATTTCATCCGACCAATAAAAAAAGTGTTTTTAATACAAAAAAAGTCAATCTTCAAATAATTATGTTCAGTTATGCACTCAATACTTGGTCGGGAATCCTTTTGCAGAAATGACTGCTTCAATGCGGCGTGGCATGGAGGCAATCAGCCTGTGGCACTGCTAAGGTGTTATGGAGGCCCAGGATGCTTCGATGGCGGCCTTAAACTCATCCACAGTGTTGGGTCTGGTGTCTCTCAAATTTCTCTTCACAATATCCCACAGATTCTCTATGGGGTTCAGGTCAGGAAAGTTGGCAGGCCAATTGAGCACAGTAATACCATGGTCAGTAAACCATTTAGCAGTGGTTTTGGCACTGTGAGCAGGTGCCAGGTTGTGCTGAAAAATGAAATCTTCATCTCCATAAAGCTTTTCAGCAGATGGAAGCATGAAGTGCTCCAAAATCTCCTGATTGCTAGCTGCATTGACCCTGCCCTTGATAAAACACAGTGGACCAACACCAGCAGCTGACATGGCACCCCAGACCATCACTGACTGTGGGTACTTGACACTGGACTTCAGGCATTTTGGCATTTCCTTCTCCCCAGGCTTCCTCCAGACTCTGGCACCTTGATTTCCGAATGACATGCAAAATTTGCTTTCATCCGAAAAAAGTACTTTGGACCACTGAGCAACAGTCCAGTGCTGCTTCTCTGTAGCCCAGGCCAGGCGCTTCTGCCGCTGTTTCCGGTTCAAAAGTGGCTTGATCTGGGGAATGCGGCACCTGAAGCCCAGTCCACTGCTTCCACAAGTCCCCCAAGGTCTGGAATCGGCCCTTCTCCACAATCTTCCTCAGGGTCTGGTCACCTCTTCTGGTTGTGCAGCGTTTTCTGGCACACTTTTTCCTTCCCACAGACGTCCCACTGAGTTGCCTTGATACAGCACTCTGGGAACAGCCTATTCGCTCAGAGAGTTCTTTCTGTGTCTTAACCTCTTGCTTGAGGGTGTCAATGATGGCCTTCTGGACAGCAGTCAGGTCAGCAGTCTTACCCATGATTGTGGTTTTGAGTAATGAACCAGGCTGGGAGTTTTTAAAAGCCTCGGGAATCTTTTGCAGGTGTTTCGAGTTAATTGGTTGATTCAGATGATTAGGTTAATAGCTCGTTTAGAGTCCCTTTTCATGATAAGCTAATTTTTTTTAGATGAATTTGGGGTTTTCATGAGCTGTATGCCAAAATCATCAGTATTAAGCCAATAAAAGACCTGAACTATTTCAGTTGGTGTGCAATAAATCTAAAATACATGAAAATTTAATTTTTATCAGTACATTACAGAAAATAATGAACTTCATCACAATATGCAAATTTTTTGGGAAGGACGAGTACAGTGGGATGAAAAAGTATCTGAACCTTTCTGAATTTCTCACATTTCTGCATAAAATCACCATCAAATGTGATCTGATCTTAGTCAAAATCACACAGATGAGAAAACAGTGTCTGCTTTAACTAAAACCACCGAAACATTTATACACACACCTGGTAAGAATTGACTTGATGGGAAGCATTGTCTGATGTGTACCATGGCTCGCTCAAAAGAGCTGTCTGAAGACCTGCGATCAAGAATTGTTGATTTGTATTAAGCTGGGAAAGGATATAAAACCATCTCTAAAAGTCTGGATGTTCATCAATCAACAGCCAGAGAAGTTGTCTACAAATGGAGAGAGTTTGGCACTGTTGCTTCTCTCCCAAGGAGTGGCCGTCCACCAAAGATGACGCCAAGAGTTCAGCGCAGAATACTCAGAGAGGTAAAAAAAACCCTAGAGTGTCTGCTAAAGACTTACAGAAATCACTGGCACAGTCCAATATCTCTGTGCACATATCAACTATATGTAAAACAATGGCCAAGAATGGTGTTCATGGGAGGACTCCAAGGAGGAAGCCACTGCTGTTTAAAAAAACATTGTTGCTCGTTTAATGTTCGCAAAAAGGCACTTGGGCACTCCACAGAAGTTTTGGCAAAATATTTTGTGGACTGATGAAACCAAAGTTGAATTGTTTGGGAGAAACACACAACGTCATGTGTGGAGGAAAAATGGAACAGCTCACCAACATCAACACCTCATCCCCACCGTGAAGCATGGTGGTGGGGCTGTTTTGCTGCCTCAGGGCCTGGACAATTTGCAATCATTAATGGAAAAATTAATTCAAAAGTTTATCAGGATGTTTTGCAGGAAAACCTGAGGACAGTTGAAGCTAAAAAGAGGATGGATGCTGCAACAAGACAATGATTCAAAACACAGAAGTAAATCAACTTCAGAATGGTTTCAGAAGAACAAAATACACGTTCTGGAGTGGCCAAGTCAAAGTCAAGACTTGAACCCCATTGAGATGCTGTGGCATGACCTCAAGACAATGATTCATGCCAGATATCCCAGGAATCTGACTGAACTACAGCAGTTTTGTAAAGAAGAATGGGCCAAGATTAGTTCTGATCGATGTGCCACACTGATCTTCAGCAACAGGAAGCGTCTGGTTGAAGTTATTGCTGCCAAAGGGGGGGCACAAAATATTAAATGTGATGGTTCAGTTACTTATTCCTCCCCCTTCTGTCATTGTTTGCATGCTATCCTCATTAAAATATGAAAACCTATAAATGTTTAGGTGGTTTTAGTTAAAGCAGACACTGTTTTTTCATCTGTGTGATTTTGACAAAGATCAGATCATTTGATGGTGATTTATGCAGAAATGTGAGAAATTCCAAAAGGTTCAGATACTTTTTCATACCACTGTATATGGCTCTCAGAGGATTAGATTTTAAAATGTCTTTTTTTGGCTCTCTTAGTCAAAAGGGTTTCCGACTCCTGTCTTATGGTATGATGCGGCCAGACTCGAACTCCGACCTTCCGGAAGATAAAGCGGACGCTCTACAAGCTGAGCTAAATCCCCGGTATTTGGGTACTTCCGGGAATTTGCCTGTCAGGAAGTGCGCCCCTGCCCTAGAGGAGCCTCGGGGGGGGGGGTTTGCGACCCCGCCCTCTTAAAAAACTGCTAGCAAAACGCACTACTAAACGCTGGAGTTTGCTCCTGGGAAGTAACCCCGACGCCTGCCTTAGGCGGCGTCGTATGGGGGGGGGGCCTCTGGGACCCCCACTCCATGATGGGGGTGAAATCCTAGCGCAACCAGGTCGGGCGTGATAGGGTGAGTGATGCGGGTGGTGCAAAGGTGTCGGACACCAGCTGCTTTCGGTCGCCTCGATTGAATCTGAGGCGGTCGGTCCAGGTCGGCGCATGGAACGTGACTTCCCTGCGGGACGACTCTCACCTGCCTCTGGTATCAAGGGAGCTTAGTCTGCTTGGCGTCGGCATTGCAGCCCTCTCTGAGGTGCGGAGGCCTGGGTCCGGCGAGACAGGTGTCGGTGGGTACACCTACTACTGGTCTGGGCGGGCCGACGGTCTTCACACTCAAGCAGTTGCCATTGCTGATCAATTGGCTCCTTTGGTATCGGAGATGGTCCCGGTCAACGAGCGTATTATGCAACTGAGGGTGACTTACACTGTGGGGACGCTCTCTATCGTCGCAGTGTATGCTCCGACCGGGTTAAGTGATCGCTCTACGAAGGAAACCTTCTACAACCAGCTCAACTCGGTGGTGTCGGGGGTTCCGGGAAGGGACACCCTGATCGTACTGGGGGACTTCAATGCGACCACTGGCACTAACCGGGATGGCTACCAAGCATGTGTCGGTCCCCACAGCTCTGGACGCCGTGATGAAAGCGCCTTAATGCTTCTTGACTTCGCAAAAAGTTGGGGCTTAAGGATTACTGGCTCATGGTTCCAGAGATCGGATCCGCGACGCTGGACTTCGTACACCAACGACGGCGTCACTAGGAAGGAGATCGGCCATGTTCTCGTAGGTAGTCGCTGGCGGCTGGTCCATAACTGCCGTGTCTTCAGAAGTGTCCAGCTATTCTCGGGAGACCACGGGCTTCTGGTGGCGACTCTGAAGATCCGCTTCAGGCGTCCTGAGAAAGCCCTGGCTTGTCAAATGCGATTTGACGTAAGCCGACTCAGGGACCCTGATGTGGCTTTGGAGTTCGCCAGTAGGCTTGGGGAATCCCTGGAGGATCTGGACGCGGTTGCAGGCACGGAGGTTCTCTGGACTGGTTTCAGGTACTGCATCCTGGAGGTGTCCCGTGGCAGCATATCGGGGTCGCCCAGACAACCGGGAATAGCTATCTCCTCTGAGACCATTGACGTCATCGAGAGAGTGAGACAGGCTTGACTTGACGGCAGAGTTGGTCTGGCCAGGGACCTGAAGCGCAAAGCCGTCAAGGCGGTGCGAAGAGATCGGGAGGCTGCGGTCCACGATCTCTGTGAGACTGTCCGCACTTACAGGGCGTTGCGGAGCCTCCGTTCCTCTCGGTCCACATCGCGATGTCAGACGGTGAAAGCTGCAGACGGTAGTGTCCTTACTGAAGAATCGGAAGTGAGGATTCGTTGGGCCGAGTACTTTGAGGAGTTGTATCGTGCTGACCTTCCCACCCGGAGCCTGGCCGTTGGGGATGCTGAAACTCTTGTTGCTGACCCTCCCCCAGGTTGCGACCCGCCAACTCCTGAGGAAACTCTGAGGGCGGTGTGGCGCTTGGTGGCTGGCAAATCTGCGGGAGTTTGTGGTATCCACATGGAAATGCTTAAGGCGGGAGGTGAGGCCGTCCTCAGGTGGCTGTTCGTTCTTGTGTGCTCCGTGTGGAGCACTGGTGTTATCCCAACTGACTGGAAACGGGGCATCGTGGTCCCAATCTGGAAGGGGAAGGGTGATAGCCAAGAATGCAACAGTTATCAGGGGGGGGTACTCTCCTCTCGGGCAAGTTCTTCGCACGGATTCTACCGGACAGGATCCGTCAGCAGCTTCTAGCGCACCAGCGCCCTGAACAGTTCTACCGTTGACCGCATCCTGGTGGTCCGCATCCTATCCGAGTGCTTGCGGGAGTTTAATAAAGGGTTCCTTGCCACCTATATAGATTATCACAAGGTGTTTGACTCGGTGGATAGGGAGGCCCTCTGGGGCATACTTCGTCTACGTGGGATCCCGTCGGCTTTGGTCCGGCTGATATCGTCACTGTATTCTGGGACAGAGAGTGCTGTGAGGCGTGGGGGCTCCACCTCTGACTTCTTTTTGGTCGAGACCGGAGTGAGACAGGGGTGTGTTCTGGCCCCCACTCACTTCAGTACCGCAATGGCGGCCCTATCGGGTGGATCGGCCTGCTGTGTGTCGTTCGGTGAGGTTCGGATTACTGATCTGGACTTTGCTGATGACGCAGTGATCTTCGCGGAAACGGTGGATGTCTTGACTTAGACTCTCTGTTCCTTGGGTGAGGAGGCGGAACCGCTTGGTTTGCGAGTCTCCTGGATCAAAACCAACATCCAGGCTTTCGGCGACCTCTTGGATGCTGCTGTTGACTCGATTGCTGTGGGTCGTGAAAGAGTAGAGATTGTGGAGTCTTTCATTTACCTTGGCAGCATGGTCCATCGTTCCACTGATTGCAGGGTCGAGATCAATCATCGACTTTGTCTAGCCTATGGGGCGATATACTCGCTGGACAGGACCGTGTGGCGATCGAGGTATCTGAGCAGGCGGACGAAAGTCCGAGTCTTTCACTCCCTTGTGCTCCCTGTCTTGCTCTACTCAAGTGAGACATGGACGCTCACGGTTGAGCCTGGACGACGACTGGACTCCTTTGTTACGACTTCCCTTCGCCGCATCTTCGATACCGCTGGTGGGACTTTGTTACCAACCAGAAGGTGCTCGGGTATGCGGGGATGGTAAGAGTAACCTGCTTGATCCGTGACCGTCAGCTGCGCTACTATGGGCACTTGGCGCATTTCCCGCCTTCGGACCCAGCACACCGGATCCTGTACGTTCGGGATCCTAGGGGCTGGAGCCAGTCGCGGGGATGACCGTGTGCGACGTGGTTGTCGCAGCTGAGGGCTGCCCTGCCAGGGGGTATGGGCCCTGCGCAGACCTGGTCGATCGCCAGGAGATGGCCGGATGAGTCGAGGCGGCTGGCGGACGCAGCGAAATGCCGAAGTGCCGGCGCATGCCCTCATTCCTGACCTGACCTGATTATTACTGGTACTGTATTGTGCTTTCCTGGAAAAATGAAATGGAAATTATTCAAGTGTTGGAGCAACCAAGATATGGAGGATAAGGATAAGGGACAGTGGCAGGTGGATGAAACCTGAAAACTTGTAGGTTTACATACCAATATAAGGAAACAAAGCTGGCTCAGTATCTTCATAATCACAGCTTGGTCTGGAGATTACAGTAAGAATGTTAGGCTAATATGAATGAATGTCAAAGGCACGTGTGTATTCGTCTGTGTACAAACCGAGTGTGTGACGGCTTGGGTTTTCCCCGGCAGATTGAGCACCACTGATGTCACTGACCTTGTTTTGATCACGTGACTAATAGAAAATGGCGGATACTACGAAGCTGCATAATAGGAGTAATAAAAGTCGAATTTTCTATGCCCGCCAAGCAAATTTTGCGCAGATTTTGTTGTGGTAAGCAATTAAAGACATATTCTTCATGTTGGATGCGATTTTATTTTTTGTGGCTTTAAGTGAAGCCTCCCTTTAAGGACAGGGTGGGAAATGTATTGACTGATGACAGAAGTATGCAGGGAAGATGGAAAGAGTACTTTGAAGAGCTGATGAATGAGGAAAATGAGAGAGAAAATAGAGTAGAAGAGGTGACTGTTGAGGACCAGGAAGTAGCAAAGATTAGTAAGGGTGAAGTGAGGAGGGCATTGAAGAGGATGAAGAATGGAAAGGCAGTTGGTTCTGATGACATACCGGTGGAGGTATGGAAGTGTTTAGGAGAGGTAGCAGTAGATTTTCTAGAATCTAGAAGAATATTCAACAAGGTCTTTGAGAGTGAGCAGATGCCGGATGAATGGAGAAGTGTGCTTGTGCCCATTTTTAAGAACAAGGCAGATGTGTAGAGTTGTGGCAACTGCAGAGGGATAGAGTTGATGAGCCATACAATAAAGTTATGGGAAAGAATAGTGGAAGCTAGACTAAGGGCAGAGGTCAGCATTTGTGAGCAACAGATTGGTTTCATGCCAAGAAAGAGCACCACAGATACAGCGTTTGCTTTGAGGATGTTCTTAGAGAAGTACAGGGAAGGTCAGAAGGAGCTGCATTGTGCCGTCGTGGATCTGGAGAAAAGCATATGACAGGGTGCCGAGAGAGGAACTGTGGTATTGCATGAGGAAGTCTGGAGTAGCAGAGAAGTATGTTAGAGTGGTGGAGGACATGTATGAGAGCTATTAGACAGTGGTGAGGTGTGCTGTCGGTGTGAAAGAAGAGTTCAATGGTGGAGGTGGGACTGCATTGAGGTTCAGCTCTGAGCCCCTTCTGGTTTGCTATGGTGATGGACAGGCTGACAGATGAGGTTAGACAAGAATCTCCATGGATTATGATGTTTGCAGATGACATTGTGATCTGTAGTGAGAGCAGAGAACAAGTCTAGAGAGGTGGAGGTATGCTCTGTAAAGGAGAAGAATGAAGGTTAGCCTCAGTAAAACTGAATACATGTATGTGAATGGGAAGGACCCAGGAGGAACAGTGATGTTACAGGGAGCAGAGATAAAGAAGGTATAGGATTTTAAGTACTTAGGCTCAACAAACCAGAGCAATGGAGAGTGGAAAAGAGGTGAAGAAGCTTGTACAGGCCGGTTGGAATGGTTGGAGAATAGTATCTGGTGTGACGGGAAGGTATCGGCAAGGATGAAAGGAAAAGTGTACAAGATGGTGATGAGGCTAGTGGTATTGTATGGTTTAGAAACAGTGGCCCTGGGGAAAAGACAGGAGGCAGAGTTGGAGGTAGCAGAGATGAAAATGTTGAGGTTCTCTTTGGGAGTGATGAGGTTGGATAAGATCAGGAATGAGTACATCAGAGGGACAGCACATGTTAGCAGTTTTGGAGACAAAGTCAGAGAGGCTAGATTGAGATGGTTTGGACATATACAGAAGAGGGATAGTGAGTATATTGGTAGTAGGATGCTGAGATTGGAACTACCAGGCAGAAGGCCGAGAGGAAGACCAAAGAGAAGATTTGACAACATGAAGGTCGTTGGAGTAAGAGTAGAAGATACAGAGGATATGGTGAGATGGAGGCGGATGTTTTGCTGTGGAAACCCCTGAAGGGAAAAGCCGAAAGGAAAATAATAAGTAGTAGATAATATATATTTACCATTCATACCATTTGCCATTTCTGACACAACCGTGTAGCAAGGGACAGAAACACGCTGACGGCATTGCAGCTCCTCTTTACGAAAGTCAGCAATGGTTCTTTTACATGAACCTCTCACCATAGACAGTGAGAGACATGGCTGGCCTTTGATAACTCGGTTGCACTGGGGGGACAGTGACAACCTTGTGGAGAGCGGGACTCGAACTCCCAACCTTTCGATTAGTGATCCAGCGCCCTATACCACTAGACCACCACTGCCCTGATATAGTTTGAAGCTTTGAGTATACAGACGTTCCCCGGCTTACGTTCATCCGCTTCACGTTTTTTCGATTTTACGTTTTGTGTTTAGATGTACCTACGTAGTACGCTGACGCAATGACGCTGCATTCATTGTTTACAAACTACAGACTGATTTTATATATATATATATATATATATATATATATATATATATATATAAACATAAACTGCTATATAGTTATACAGTTGGCTCTTGAGTATTTGTGGTTTTGCATTCGCGGTTTGAGTACACGCGGTCTGCCCAGCAACCGGCACGTGATTCAAATTCAGCCAATGGCTGTCCTCCTTTCTGCTGATTAGTTGAGCTGGTGTCCTGCCCCTTTTTACTCATTCGCGCACAAGATTTCAATAAGCCTCTGTTTTTGTGTGTTTTAATTACCAGTTAAGCTCTATGATACCACTCAAATGCTGGTCTTCTCTGGCTAAGCAATAGAAAACGCTGGATGTCTCTTCTGAAGAAATACTAGTCCTTCTCAAAAAATTAGCATATTGTGATAATGTTCAATATTTTCTGTCATGTACTGATAAAAATTAAACTTTCATATATTTTAGATTCATTGCACACCAACTGAAATAGTTCAGGTCTTTTATTGGCTTAATACTGATGATTTTGGCATATAGCTCATGAAAACCCCAAATTCCTATCTCAAAAAATTAGCGTATCATGAAAAGGTACTCTAAACGAGCTATTAACCTAATCATCTGAATCAACCAATTAACTCTAAACACCTGCAAAAGATTCCTGAGGTTTTTAAAAACTCCCAGCCTGGTTCATTACTCAAAACCACAATCATGGGTAAGACTGCCGACCTGACTGCTGTCCAGAAGGCCATCATTGACAACCTCAAGCAAGAGGGTAAGACACAGAAAGAAATCTCTGAGCGAATAGGCTGTTCCCAGAGTGCTGTATCAAGGCACCTCAGTGGGACATCTGTGGGAAGGAAAAAGTGTGCCAGAAAACGCTGCACAACCAGAAGAGGTGACCGGACTTTGAAGAAGATTGTGGAGAAGGACCGATTCCAGACCTTGGGGGACCTGTGGAAGCAGTGGACTGGGCTACAGGTGCTGCATTCCCCAGGTCAAGCCACTTTTGAACCAGAAACAGCGGCAGAAGCGCCTGACCTGGGCTCCAGAGAAGCAGCACTGGACTGTTGCTCAGTGGTCCAAAGTACTTTTTTCAGCTGAAAGCAAATTTTGCATGTCATTCAGGAATCAAGGTGCCAAGAGTCTGGAGGAAGACTATGGAGAAGGAAATCGATAGATAGATAGATAGATAGATAGATTTATTAATCTCACAATGGAGAAATTCACTGTTACAGGCTCTTGCGGTACCATCAGTAGGGGGTGCAAAATAGAGACATATACAATAATACATATACATACATACATACATACATACATACATATATATTACATAAATAAAAAATAAATGGATACATAAATAGTATAAAGTAATATACAATAAAAAAAGGAAAGAACAACTTTGTAGACTGGCTGATATTCAAGTGTACATGTATCTGAGGGCAGAGTAGATGGGTTGATAGGGTTCACAGTCAATGGGGTAGATGTGGTTGATTTAAGTGCACAGGTTTTTATTGCACATAACCATTTTTTTCACAGACAGTTACAAAGTGGCATTGTACAGTCTGATAGCGGTGGGAACGAAGGACCTGAACACTGAAGTCCAGTGTCAAGTACCCACAGTCAGTGATGGTCTGGGGTGCCATGTCAGCTGTTGGTGCTGGTCCACTGTGTTTCATCAAGGGCAGGGTCAATGCAGCTAGCTATCAGGAGATTTTGAAGCACTTCATGCTTCCATCTGCTGAAAAGCTTTATGGAGATGAAGATTTCATTTTTCAGCACGACCTGGCACCTGCTCACAGTGCCAAAACCACTGGGAAATGGTTCACTCACCATGGTATTACTGTGCTCAATTGGCCTGCCAACTCTCCTGACCTGAACCCCATAGAGAATCTGTGGGATATAGTGAAGAGAAAGTTGAGAGACACCAGACCCAACACTATGGATGAGCTTAAGGCCGCTATCGAAGCATCTTGGGCCTCCATAACACCTCAGCAGTGCCACAGGCTGATTGCCTCCATGCCACGCCGCATTGAAGCAGTCATTTCTGCAAAAGGATTCCCGACCAAGTATTGACTGGATAACTGAACATAATTATTTGAAGGTTGACTTTTTTTGTATTAAAAACACTTTTTTTATTGGTCGGATGAAATATGCTAATTTTTTGAGATAGGGACTTTTTTTTTTTTTTTTTTTGCCAAAATTATCAATATTAAAAGGGTAAAAGGCTTGAACTGCTTCAGTTGTGTGTAATGAATCTAAAATATATGAAAGTCTAATGTTTGATCAGTCCATTACAGAAAATAATGAACTTTATCACAATATGCTAATTTTTTTGAGAAGGACTAGTAAGACTTTCTCCTTTCTCTGAACTGTTGTATTAAAATCTTTTTCAATTTTTATGCTCGTACAGTACCTAAGTTCATGTTTATGCGTGATATTTTATGTTCTGTAGTATGTTTTACAAACGATACCAAAAGGATAAACTTTATTACAGTATTCTTCATGTCCTTTTACATTGGAGAGACATATCCAAGATGGCGCTGCCCAGATGGCGACGTCGTGTAGTTCTTGGCGTCAAATTGTTTCTTTGTTCGTTTTAATTTGTTTTATTTGTTGTTTTGTTTGTTCATGTTTTGCACTGTGCCCGGTACAGCTACAAGGGCGTGTATAACTAAGCAGAGCTAGCATGCTACTAGCGGAGCTAGCATGTTACTATTGGAGGTAGCATGCTATGGTTCGTTTTAATTTGTTAATTTAACTGTTGTTTTGTTTTTTCATGTTTTGCACTATACAGATATAAGATGGGAGTATCTTGTATAACTAAGCACGCTCAACTGCGCTTGTTAGCCGGGATGCGGCGAGCGGAGCTAATATGCTATGGTAGGCAGCTCAGTGCGAGCCACACCCCAGCGGACAAGAAGCACAGGTGGGAAGGGGCCGAACGACGACTCCAACGCTTGGGATAGCAGTGGATGAAGGCCGTGTCGCCGGCTGGTATTAACGCCTTATTGGGTATACTCTCCTCGAGCCATGTTTCACAGAAACACAGTCCTATAGATCACTCTGCGCTGCAATCTGAGCATGAAGCTCATCCATCTTGTTTCGCAGGGACTGAACATTTTCAAGTAGTATGGCCGGAAGTGCTAACCAAGCCTCTGAAAACTCCGCCTGGCCTTAGCCGGTAACCACTAGCTAACCGCTAGCATGGAGCTCCTACAGCATAGAACAGATAGAAAATAGTTGTTGCGTGCTTAGTTGCCCGAAGCTGAAGTTGCTTATAGCTGTAGTAGGGTCGACTGATCATAGTGCAAAACATGAACAAACAAATAATACAAATTAAAACAAACAAAGAAACAATTCGACTGTGAGAACTCCGCGACGTTGCCCTCTAGGCAGCGCCATCGTGGAGACGTCACTCCAAGATGTCACTCCAAGTTCAATGTAAAAGGACATGAAGCGTAATAAAGTTTATCCTTTTGGTATCATTTGTTAAACATGCTACAGAACATAAAATCTCATGCACAAACATTCTCAGAATTAACTTAGGTAGTGTACTGGAATAATAATTGAAAAAAGACTTTAAAACGAGTGCTTTACAACAGTATATGCTGTATAATGTTTATATTTTATCATCAATAAAAATAAGAGTAAAAATTAAAAAGTTTTTCTTTATCATTACTACATTTTACTACATTAATACTGTATTAATGAGAACGACTGTCTATAGAATGTGTTTAAGAAGCATATTTTAGTGCATGTAATAGATACATAGTATTTTATTTACAGCTGCTCATTCGCGCATGTGACGTAATACATGGGGTTTGACTTCTGGGTACAGAACTCGCGGATTATCTTGATTTGCGGGAGGGCTCGGAACCGAACCCCCTTGAATGTCGAGGGCCTACAGTATATCGTGTTACCCTTGTGTTAAGACGTCGTCTCTGTGATTTTTGTGTTTACACTGTGTTGCGGACTTTTGTAACCCGAAGCAAATATGGTTCGTCAGAAGTGTAAGCCTACTAGCCAGGGTACAGGTCTCATACACAGAGATGAATTAACTGTCTGCTCAAATCGGCACAATCTGATGCATAGTCAGTTAAGCAAAGAGAGTTGTAAAATGAAAACCTGAATGCACAAATTACAGAACAATTACATATATTTATTATCTTTTACAAAATCATAAGAGTGTATACTTATTTTTATATTAATATTCATTAGGATTTGTACTTGTTCTTTGTATGCATCTCTTGAATAAAGTTTACTTACTTACTTACACAAAAGAAAGAACTCTTTGCTTTGCTGGGATTCGCATCAGTGCAGGCTGTGTTCTAAATGAGTTCAATAGCACCCTTGTGCACTTGAAAGACCGGAAGTCTGTATAACCCATAGCAAGTACACTACTTTCGGTATTGAGCGCCTCATATATTGTAAGCGTTGATTGGCTGTTTTAAGCTTCATTTACAGGAATTCGGTATAAATAAGTGACTTATTTGAAATTAATGTTATGTTTATAATAGTTAATTTAGGGGTGTTTTATGAGATACGGTAGTGGTATTTATGGATGTATAGTACAGTATGAGCGTCATACGTCACTGTAACAACTTATGTTAACTTTCAACTTGCGTTCGCCGTCCGGAACCAATTAAAAACGTAAGTCGGGGAGCATCTGTAGTACAAAGAATAATCTTTATTTGATGCTAATTCAACATTGTGGAGTCCTCGTATTATAGTAAATGAATTGTGTTCATTTAAATGCTATAATTATATAAATTAGGATAATTTTAAAGTTTTAAGTGTTTTATTGTAATATAAATATATGTATTTATAAATTATGTAAACAATACATTGAAGTAAATTAGCATACGATCGTAGATACAATGGTACCTCACTTTACGAAATTAATCCGTTCCAGAGCCTTTTTCGTAACCTGCATTTTTCATGAATTGAACCGCATTTTACATGTAAAACGCGTGATTTGTTCCAAGGCTCCCAATACTGCCCCAAAAATCCTTAAAAAAATTTGAAAGCATACCTTTTAAGACCTCCTGCTTCAATATCGTACCGATGGTTCGCACCGGAAATCACACGCGCGTGTGTCTGTGCGTGTGTGTGTGTGTGTTGACCATGTCTTCTTGGCAGAGTTATAATCTTACAAATGTTTATGGAAGGTTAAAAACCTGAGTCAAGAAATAAAGTTTAAAAAAAACAGCAACTCTGTCTTTTACATGAAAAGTATCATGGGAGATTGAGCTCCATAATAGGCAATGGGAGGTAGCTGTGTCATCCCCCCTAGCCAATGGGATCCCTGTCCAAGATGGCGTCAGGTGGACCTGTCAAAGATGGCGCTCGAGTGAAGGCGACATGAACGACAGCTCAGTTGTTAGCCAATGGGAGGCCAGCGGGGCGGGACATTTGAACCTCATTGATGAGAGAACAGCTCGTGCATTGTTTGAATGGCGTGTTTGAATTTTTAAGATGGCGCTTTCATAAAGTGAACTTGTTTCGTATACAGAGACAAAAAATTTAGGAAAATGCATTTCGTAACCTGCGTTTTTCGTTTGGTGAGACTTTTGTAAAATGAGGTACCACTGTAATTGTCTGGGTTTTAATGATAGACATGACAGAAAAGATAAACATAATTAATATTAATCAGTTCTGCTTCTTTTTAATATATTTTTGCTTTGTCTTTTATATTCTCTATCTCTCGCTCTCTCTCGTTCTCTGTGTGTGGATATTAATAGAGCTTTTCATTCTTCTCTTTATGCTTTACTCGTATTGGTTTACTTCTTGATGTGTTAAACAGATGTGGTGAATTTTTAAAAGGAATCTCTGTGTTTGATCAAATTTGCACCCTTTCAGCACAACCCTCAGATTCATAATAAACAATTATAAAGTTACAAATCTTCTTCCAGCACAAACTCCTCTGTTGTGTTTGGCTTGTGTAGGATGTGGACAATTCGGACACGGCTGAACCGCAGGAGGAATTAAAGGTATGTGTTTCAAATCAAACCTTTAATCCAGTTTAATGTTTATATTTTAATGAGTCGCATCTCAGAAGTGTTTAAAGCGAATAATGATCTTCTGTAAAAAGTTTCTTAAAATATAAATGCAGATAATAAAATGAAAGTAATCTTACGTCTTGTGTATTGTTATAGCATTAATGATCTACGTTTTAACTGTTAATTTTTGGTTATTCATGAATCTGATGAAACAGAAATGGTTTGTTTTTAAGATTGAATGAGTTTTGTGAGTTAGGTATCGATCACACTAAAGTTTGTCAGGTCTTATTTCTTCTTTTCCTTTCGGCTGTTCCTTTCAGGGGTCAACACAGCGAATCATCTATCTCCATAACCCTATCCTCTGCATCTTCTTTTGTTATGCCAACTTCCTTCATGTCCTCCTTCACCACATCTATAAATGTTCTCTTTGGTCTTCCTCTGGGCCTTCTCCCTGGTCGTTCCAACCTCAGCATTATATTACCAATATACTCACTATCCCTCCTCTGTACATGTCCAAACCATCTCAATCTAGCCTCTTTGACTTTGTCTCCAAAACCTCTGACATGTGCTGTTCCTCTGATGTGCTCATTCCTAATCCTATCCATCCTTGTTACTCCCAAAGAGAACCGCAACATTTTCATCTCTGCTACCTCCAGCTCTGCCTCCTGTCATTTCCCCAGGGCCACTGTTTCTAAACTATACAACATCGCTGGCCTCAACACTGTCTTGAAAACTTTTCCTTTTATTCTTGCTGATCCCCTCTTATCACACATCATACTGGACACTTTTCTCCAACCATTCCAACCTGCCTGCACACACTTCTTCACCTCTTTTCCACACTCTCCATTGCTCTGGACTGTTGAGCCGAAGTATGTAAAATCCTCCACCTTCTTTACCTCTGTTCCTTTTAACCTCACCGTTCCTCTTGGTTCCTTCTTGCTCACACACATGTATTCTGTCTTCCTGAGGTTAACCTTCATTCCCCTCTTTTCCAGGGCATACCTCCACCTCTCTAGATTTTCCTGCACTTGTTCTCTGCTCTCACTACAGATCACAATGTCATTTGCAAACATCATAGTCCATGGAGCTTGGGGCAGTGGTGGTCTAGTGGTATAGGGCGCTGGATCGCTGAGCCAAAGGTTGGGGGTTCAAGTCCCACTCTCCACAAGGTTGTCACTGTCCCCCCCGAGTGCAGCTAACTGGGTTATCAAAGGCGGGCCATGTCTCTCACTGTCTATGATGTGAGACATGTAAAAGAACCATGGCTGACTTTCGTAAAGAGGAGGCTGCAAAGTCGTCAGCGTGTTTCTGTCCCTTGCTAAAAGGGTTGTGACAGGAAGGGCATCCGACTTGAAAAAAACCTCTGCCAAATCAAACGTGTGAATCAGATGATTTGCTGTGGCAACTCCCGAGTAAAAGGGGAAAAGCCGAAAGGAAAACATATAGATGGAGATTCTTGCCTAACCTCGTCTGTCAGCCTGTCCATCACCATAGCAAACCAGAAGGGGCTCAGAGCTGATCCTTGATGCGGTCCCACCTCCATCTTGAACTCTTCTGTCAGGCCGACAGCACACCTCACCACTGTCTTACATCTCTCATACATGTCCTGCACCACTCTAACATACTTCTCTGCCACTCCAGGCTTCCTCATGCAATACCACAGTTCTTCTCTTGGCACCCTGTCATATGCTTTCTCCAGATTAGACTTATGCCTTTCCTCTTCTCTCTCCGCCTACGGACACGCCTCCTGCCTCTCCTTTTTCGACCAACAGTAGTCCAGTTTATACCAGCACCCTTTTGGTTAACAGCACTGATGGCGGTCGTTGTTAACCTGGGCTTCGACCGATCTGCTTTGGAAGTCACATTTGATGATCCAAAGTAGATTTGGCACAGGTTTTACATCGGATGCCCTTCCTGACACAACCCTCTGCATTTATCCTGCCTTGGGATCGGCGTGAGAAAGAACATTGGCTTGTGCCCCTCTTCACGGCTGCATTTTTGTCAGGCCTTATTTGCCCTTTAATTAAGTAGAGGGTTCCTGTGGGGAATTAGTGTTACTCGCTGTTTAACACGATCACACATCAGCAGTTCATTTGGTAACAACAGTTCATGTCTGGTTTTAAACTGTGTGAGAGTGTTACAATCCTGGCATGTTCAGAGACAGTTTCCCTTTCTGATTGGGTGGTTCTAGCCCGGTAGCGATGTGAACTCGTCAGATTGGTTGGGCTGCGTCACTGACTTTGTGTATCATAACACATTATGGTCCATTGTTGAGTCGCACAGATGACAAGCTCAGAAAACAGTCTTTTTTCCTAAACCACCAAACAGGAAAGCCGCGTCGGCAAAACGTTAGCTGCGCAAACCATTTGGTATTCACCATCACGCTCTTAAAAAAATGACTGCTCAGTTTCTTACGGCTGCAGCTTATCATACGGGGGGGTGTCACCCAGTTTTGTGCTTTTTATGATCATTTATATTAAAATAGACTTCGGTATCACTTTAACATATCACACATACAGATTATACTGCAGTAAACAATATAAAATAACTTTTAAAGATGACTGCCAATCATGGGTATAAGACAGCCAGAGAAGAAAGGGTTCTTGTTTAAAATGTTATGAATGTTCGTGTTCGATGTGATTTATTGAGAAAATGTAAATGTTGTGTAGTACAAGGTGCTAACTCTAATTATTTTTGTACTTCAGACAGTTAAATGTCTTAATGTTGTTTGTTTGTATTAGTACGAATGCAACCATGAGGTGGGGGGGGGGGGGGGACTAACCAGTGTCTCTCCCCCTTATGCCGGTCCCAAGCCCAGAGAAATGCAGAGGGTTGTTTCAGGAAGGGCATCCGGTGTAAAACCAATGTCAAACTTTTATGATGCAAATCAGAAGTATTACCCCCATACCGGATAGGTCGAGGCCCGGGTTAACAACGACTGCCATCAGTGCTGTCAATCAACAGGGTGCTGATGGAAATTAAACTACTGTTGGTCGAAGAAGAAGAGGCGGGAGGTGTGTCCTTGGCAGAGAGAGAGAAGAGGAAAGGCATAAGTCCAGAACTGAGAGTAGGGACTTTGAATGTTGGAATTATGCAAAGAAAAGATAGAGAGCTGGCTGACATGATGCAGAGGAGGAAGGTGGACATACTGTGTGTTCAGGAGACCAGGTGGAAAGGTAACAAAGCTAAAAGCTTAGGAGCAGGGTTTAAGCTGTTTTATCATGGTTTGGATGGGAAGAGAAATGGAGTAGGAGTCATCTTGAAGGAGGGATTTATCAGGAATGTTCTAGAAGTGAAAAGAGTGTCAGACAGGGTGATGTGTCTCAAGTAAGAAATTGAAGGTGTGATGCTCAATGTTGTTAGTACTTATGCCCCACAGGCAGGATGTGAGCTGAAAGAGAAGGAGAGATTCTGGAGTGACTTCGATGAAGTGATGCAGAGTACCCCCAGAGGTGAAAGAGAGGTCATTGCTGCACACTTCAATGGACAGATTGGTGTAGGCAACAGAGGGGACGAGGAAGTGATGGGCAGGTTTGGTATCCAGGACAGGAACACAGAAGGACAGATGTTGGTAGATTTTGCAAAAAGGATGAAAATGGCTGTGGTGAATACTTTCTTCCAGAGGAGACGGGAGCATAGGGTGAGTTATAAAAGCGGCGGTAGGAGCACACAGGTAGACTACATCTTGTGTAGGCGATGTAACTTGAAGGAAGCCAGTGACTGCAAAGTAGTAGTGGGTGAGAGTGTTGCCAAACAGCATAGGATGGTGGTATGCAGGATGACGCTGATGGTGAGGAAGGTGAAGAAGGCAGAGCAGAAGACAAAGTGGTGGAAGCTGAAAAAGGAAGAGTGTCGTGATGTCTTCAAAGAGGAGTAGAAACAGGCTTTGGGTGGTTAGGAAGTGCTTCCAGATGACTGGACAACCACAGTAAATTTGATCAGGGAGACAGCAAGGAGCGTTCTTGGTGTGTCCTCTGGAAGGAAAGCGGATAAGGGGACTTGGTGATTGAATGAGGAAGTGCAGGAGTGTGTACACAGGAAGAGGTTTGGGAAGAAGTGGGACATTGAGAGGACCGAAGAGAGTAAACAGGAGTACAAGGAGACACAGCGTAAGGCGAAAGTAGTAGTGGCTAAGGCCAAACAGAGGGTGTATGATGACTTGTATGATAGGTTGGACAGTAAGGAGGGAGAAAATGATTTATACATATTGGCACAGCAGAAAATGCAGCCATATATGCATAATGCAGCCATGAGGTAGGTGGGGGGGGGGGGGGGGGGGACTAACCAGTGTCTCTCTCCCTCATGCCGGTCCCAAGCCCCGAGAAATGCAGAGGGTTGTGTCAGGAAGGGCATCCGACATAAAACCAATGCCAAACTTTTATGATGCAAATCAGATGTGTGAATGAGAAGGACCCAGGTGTGTGAATGAGAAGGACCCAGGTGTGTGAATGAGAAGGACCCAGGTGTGTGAATGAGAAGGACCCAGGTGTGTGAATGAGAAGGACCCAGGAGGAACGGTGATGTTACAGGGAGCAGAGATAACGAAGGTGGAGGATTTTAAGTACTTTGGCTCAACAATCCAGAGCAATGGACAGTGTGGAAAAGAGGTGAAGAAGCGTGTGCAGGCAGGCTGGAATGGTTGGAGAAAAGTGTCCAGTGTGATGTGCGATAGGAGAGTGTCAGCAAGAATGAAGGGAAAAGTGTACAAGATGGTGGTGAGGCCAGCGATGTTGTATGGCTTAGAAACAGTGGCGCTGAGGAAAAGGCAGGAGGCAGAGCTGGAGGTAGCGGAGATGAAAATGTTGAGGTTCTCTCTGGGAGTAACGAGGATGTATAGGATCAGAAATGAGTATATCAGAGGGACAGCCCATGTAAGATGTTTTGGAGACAAAGTCAGAGAGGCTAGATTGAGATGGTTTGGACATGTACAGAGCAGGGATAGTGAGTATATTGGCAGTAGGATACTGAGGTTGGAGATACCAGGCAGAAGGCCTCGAGGAAGACCAAAGAAGAGATTTATGGATGTGGTGAAGGAAGACATGAAGGTCGTTGGAGTAAAAAAAGAAGACACAGAGGATAGGGTGAGATGGAGGCGGATGATTTGCTGTGGCGACCCCTGAAGGGAGCAGCCGAAAGTAAAAGAAGAAGAAGGCAGCACAGCAGAAAATGGAGATGGCAAGAACATGCAGCAAGTTAGACTAATTAAGGACAGAGTGGAAAATGTATTGACTGATGACAGAGGTGTGCTGGGAAGATGGAAAGACTACTTTGAAGAGCTGATGAATGAAGAAAATGAGAGAGAGAAAAAAGAATAGAAGAGGTGACTGTTGAGGAGCAGGAAGTAGCAACGATTAGTAAAGTGAGGAGGGCATTGAAGAGGTTGAAGAATGGAAAGGCAGTTGGTCCTGATGATATACCTCTGGAGGTATGGAAGTGTCTAGGAGAGGTAGCAGTAGATTTTCTGACAAGAACATTCAACAAGGTCCTAGAGAGTGAGCAGATGCCGCAGGAGTGTAGGAGAAGTGTGCTTGTGCCCATTTTTAAGAACAAGGGAGACGTGCGGAGTTGTGGCAACTACAGAGGTATAAAGTTGATGAGCCATATGCTGAAGTTATGGGAAAGAATAGTGGAAGCTAGACTAAGGGCAGAGGTCAGCATTTGTGAACAACAGTTTGGTTTCATGCCAAGAAAGAGCACCACAGATGCCGTGTTTGCCTTGAGGATGTTAATAAAGAAGTACAGAGAAGGTCAGAGAGAACTGCATTGTGCCTTTGTGGATCTGGAGAAAAGCATATGATAGGGTGCCAAGAGAAGAACTGTGGTATTGCATGAGGAAGTCTGGAGTGACAGAGAAGTATGTTAGAGTGGTGCAGGACATGTATGAGAGATGTAAGACAGTGTTGAGGTGTGCTGTCGGTGTGAAAGAAGAGTTCAAGGTGGAGTTAAGACTGCATCAAGTGTCAGCTCTGAGCCCCTTCTTGTTTGCTATGGTGATGGACAGGCTGTGAGGTTAGGCAAGATTCCCCATGGACTATGATGTTTGCAGATGACATTGTAATCTGTAGTGAAAGCAGAGAACAAGTGCAGGAAAATCTAGAGAGGTGGCGGTATGCCCTGGAAAAGAGCAGAATGAAGGTTAGCCTCAGAAAATCAGAATACATGTGTGTGAATGAGAAGGACCCAGGAGGAAAGGTGATGTTACAGGGAGCAGAAATAAAGAAGGTGGAGGATTTTAAGTATTTAGGTTCAACAATCCAGAGCCGTGGAGAGTGTGGAAAAGAGTTGAAGAAGTGTGTCCAGGCAGGCTGGAATGGTTGGAGAAAAGTGTCCGATGTGATGTGCGATAGGAGAGTATCGGCAAGAATGAAAGGAAAAGTGTACAAGACGGTGGTGAGGCCAGCGATGTTGTATGACTTAGAAACAGTAGCACTGAGGAAATGGCAGGAGGCAGAGCTGGAGGTAGCAGAGATGAAAATGCTGAGGTTCTCTCTGGGAGTAACAAGGATGGATAGGATCAGAAAAGAGTACATCAGAGGGACAGCCCATGTCAGATGTTTTGGAGACAAAGTCAGAGAGGTTAGATTAAGATTGCTTGGACATGTACAGAGGAGGGATAGTGAGTTTATTGGCAGTTGGATGCTGAGGTTCGAACCACCAGGCAGACGGCCTAGAGGAAAACCAAAGAAGAGATTTATGGATGTGGTGAAGGAAGACATGAAGGTCGTTGGAGTCAGAGAAGAAGATGCAGTGGACAGGGTGAGATGGAGGCGGATGATTTTCTGTGGCGACCCCTGAAGGGAGCAGTCGAAAGGAAAAGAAGAAGTTTATATTAGTACGAGTTTTTATTGTTGGCGAGTCTCAACCTCACCAGGTTTTAGTAAACTCGGGTTTAAGAACTTTAAATATTGTATTTTCATTTCTTTTAAGGGATGTAATGCCCCCATTTCACTGGAGCGCGGCAGGCTCGCGGAAGCAAAAATGTAGTCATCGTCAGATGTTCCTCAGTCATTCCCTCATCTTCCCTATCCTTCCGTACGATTCCAAATGTGTTTCTACAGTTCCAGCAGACCAAAATCTTCCACAAACATGCTTTTATACTTGTTCAAAATCACGTTCACGGAAAAAAATCTGATTCTTCCCTGTGGTTCCGCAGTCCTTCCGTAAACATTCCGTCATATCCTCAAACGGTTTGTGATCTTTTGTTTTATATTGCAAGTGTTCCGTGACTATTCCGCAAGCCTTTCCCCCTCTTCCACATGGTCAAAAGCGGCCACGGAACTTTTGCGTTCAGCGACGGATCCACACGGAATACTCAAGGAAGGTGCGGAATACACACGGAACAATAGAGAAACACTGTGTAATTTCTGTAGACAGCACATTGAACAAAGCAGAACGTTTGTGGACTACATGCGGAAGTTTGCGGAATGGTTGTGGATAGCACGGACGACTTAGGAGCAGTCACGGAACTCACGTCCACTATAAATGCAGGCGCGCAAGACGCCATGATGCTGAAAGCCAAATGCAAGACATCCACCAAAGGCCATGGTCTCCAATGCTGGAAACCCCATTTGAAGAACGTTCTCAGGAAGCCGAGGTCGACGCAGAGCTGGATGTCGCTTCTGCCGATATCGCCGCTGAGAACAAGAAGGCACGCATCTACATCAAGCTCACTGACGATGAGGAGCAAGCCATGGTGGAGTTCATCCAGGCGAACGAATGCCTGTACAACAAGAAACTCCGGTCCTGGACGGACAAACCACACAAGGCCAAGCTCTGGGCTGATCAGGGCTCGCGCATGGGGAAGAGCGACGAGGAGCTGAAACAATGGTTCCAGAGCGTGCAGACGAGGCTAGGAAAGATTGGATGGTGGAAGTCGGGGCAAGCTGACCTGAACATGTCTCAGAGGGACCAGTGGATATGCGACAGCTTTAGCTTCCGATGTCCACACATTGTCGAGGTACAGCGGAGGAAAGTGGTCTCTCTCAAGGCAACGATTGCTGCTGCAGCTGGCTCCGGCGGTTCCTCGCCCACCACCGCTGGAAAACGTCCACTGCCATCAACGCTGGAGAGATCACAGGACAGTGCACCGATCGACGTCCAGCTTGCAGAAAAGGCAACACCCATCAGACCCCTCGACGCAACGCCTGTCACCGTAGCATCCAGGTCCACCTTGGCAAGGTCTGGAGCTCAAACAACCAGCCTTGACGACAGAGGCCACCGGATTCTAGCGGTAGCCGAAC
This sequence comes from Plotosus lineatus, assembly GCA_024760905.1. Classification (NCBI taxonomy): domain Eukaryota; kingdom Metazoa; phylum Chordata; class Actinopteri; order Siluriformes; family Plotosidae; genus Plotosus; species Plotosus lineatus. The sequence continues at coordinate 1,488,992 of CM045749.1, forward strand.
AGCTGGTAAACCAGAGAAGGGAGGTATGGACAGCCAATGAGTCAGAGAGGGTGAGTATCGCCAGTTGGGCGGCAGCTGTGATGCATCTTCTTCTTTTCCTTTCGGCTTTTCCCTTCAGGGGTTGCCATAGCAAATCATCTGCCTCCATCTCTCCCTATCCTCTGCATCTTCTACTCTTACTCCAACGACCTTCATGTCCGCCTTCACCACATCCATAAATCTTCTCTTTGGTCTTCCTCTGGGCCTTCTGCCTGGTCGTTCCAACCTCAGCATCCGAATACCAATATACTCACTATCCCTCTGTACATGTCCAACCCATCTCAATCTAGCCTCTCTGACTTTGTCAAAACATCTAACATGGGCTGTCCCTCTGATGTGCTCGTTTCTGATCCTATCCATCCTCGTTACTCCCAAAGAGAACCTCAACATTTTCATCTCTGCTACCTCTAGCTCTGACTCCTGTTTTTTCCCCAGGGCCACTGTCTCTAAACCATACAACATCGCTGGCCTCATCACCGTCTTGTACACTTTTCCCTTCATTCTTGCCGATACTCTCCTATCACACATCACATCGTACACTTTTCTCCATCCATTCCAACCTGCCTGCATGTGCTTCTTCACCTCTTTTCCACACTCTCCATTGCTCAGGATTGTTGAGCCTAAGTACTTAAAATCTTCTTCTTCTTCTTTATGACCCTTGATGCAGTCCCACCTCCACCTTGAACTCTTCTGTCACACCGACAGCACACCTCACCACTGTCTGACATCTCTCATACATGTCCTGCACCACTCTAACATACTTCTCTGCCACTCCAGGCTTCCTCATGCAATACCACAGTTTCTCTCTCGGCACCCTGTCATATGCTTTCTCCAGATCCACAAAGGCACAATGCAGCTCCTTCTGACCTTCTCTGTACTTCTCTATTAACATCCTCAAAGCAAACACTGCATCTGTGGTGCTCTTTCTTGGCATGAAACCAAACTGTTGTTCACAAATGCTGACCTCTGCCCTTAGTCTAGCTTCCACTATTCTTTTCCATAACTTCATTGTATGGCTCATCAACTTTATCCCTCTGTAGTCGCCACAACTCTGTACATCTCCCTTGTTCTTAAAAATGGGCACAAGCACACTTCTCCTCCATTCCTCCGGCATCTGCTCACTTTCTAAGACCTTGTTGAATATTCTTGTCAGAAAATCTACTGCTACCTCCCCTAGACACTTCCATACCTCAACTGGTATGTCATCAGGGCCAACTGCCTTTCCGCTCTTCATCCTCTTCAATGCCCTCCTCACTTCTCCCTTACTAATCTTTGCTACTTCCTAATCCTCAACGGTCACCCCTTCTACTCTTTTCTCTCTCTCTCATTTTCCTCATTCATCAGCTCTTCAAAGTACTCTTTCCATCTTCCCAGCACACTTCTGTCATCAGTCAATACATTTCCCTCTTTGTCCTTTATCACCTTAACTTGCTGCATGTCCTTCCCATCTCTGTTTCTCTGCTGTGCTAACCCGTGTAAATAATTTTCTCCCTCCTTATTGTCCAACCTATCATACAAGTCATCATACGCCCTCTGTTTGGCCTTTGACACCGCTACCTTTCCCTTACGCTGTGTCTCCCTGTACTCCTGTTTACTCTCTTCAGTCCTCTCTGTGTCCCACTTCTTATTAGCTAACCTCTTCTTTTGTACACACTCCTGCACGTCCTCATTCCACCACCAAGTTTCCTTATCTACTTTCCCTCCAGAGGACACACCAAGTACTCTCCTACCGGTCTCCCTGATCACATTGGCTGTGGTTGTCCAGTCTTCTGGAAGCACTTCCTGACGACCCAAAGCCTTTTTCAACTCCTCCTTGAAGACAACACGACACTTTTCCTTTTTCAGCTTCCACCACTTTGTCTTCTGCTCTGCCTTTGCCTTCTTCACCTTTTCACCTGTGTTTCCTACCTCCGCTTTTATAAGTCACTTTATGCTCCTGTCTCTTCTGGAAGAAAGTATTTACCACAGCCATTTCCATCCTTTATGCAAAATCTACCAACATCTGTTCTTCTGTGTTCCTGTCCTGGATACCAAACCTGCCCATCACTTCCTCGTCCCCTCTGTTGCCTACACCAATCTGTCCATTGAAGTTCGCCCCAATGACCACACTTTCATTTCTTTGGGTATTCTGCATCACTTCATCTAACTCACTCCAGAATCTCTCCTTCTCTTCTCACTCACATCCTGCCTGTGGGGCATAAGCACTAACAACATTGAGACTCATCACTGTCTGACACTCTTTTCACTTCTAGAACATTCCTGACAAACCACTGCTTCAAGATGACTCCGACTCCATTTTTCTTCCCATCCATACCATGAAAAAACAGCTTAAACCCTGCTCCTAAGCTTTTAGCTTTGCTACCTTTCCGCCTGGTCTCCTGAACACACAGTATGTCCACCTTCCTCCTCTGTATCATGTCAGCCAGCTCTCTACCTTTTCCTGTCATAGTTCCAACATTCAAAGTCCCTACTTTCAGTCCTAGACTCATGCCTTTCCTCTTCTCTCTCTGCCTACGGGCATGCCTCCCACCTCTCATTCTTCGACGTCTTCGACCAACAGTAGTCCAATTTCCACCAGCACCCTGTTGGTTAACAGCACTGATGGCGGTTGTTGTTAACCTGTGCCTTGACCAATCCGGTATGAATTTTTTTTGTTGTGACTCGCATATTTTTTTTGCCATTTGTTTTACGCTGGATGCCCTTCCTGACGCAACCCTCTGTATTCTCTGGGTTTGGGACTGACGTGAGGGAGAGACACTGCCTTGTTTCTCTCCCTCATGGTTGCATAGTCTAGTAAAACTGTTTCACAGGCATGCCAAATTGAAAATTCAAGAATTGCTGATCGAATGCCTTGGAGATGCAGCCACAGGAACAACCACCTCTTATGCAGCAGCAGTCGCAGCAGCTCCAGCCTCCTCAGCAGCATTCGCAGCAACACCACCAGCAGCTTCGACCACCACCTCTGCACCACCAGTGGCATCAGCAGAATTACTGGCCGCCCTGGACAATGCTGTGGACCACGCAGCTGCCAGGTCCACCCGTGTCTGTTTGGGGACCTCACGACGCGAGGTGGGCAACACCACCGTGCTCACAACAATCCACAAGCAACCACAACCAAGCAGGCCAGTCAGTTGCCCTCCGGTTACATGCACATCAATGCCTGTAACCACCCCTGCGGCGAGAGAGACAAGTGGAAGTGAGCCCAGCATGTTCAACCCTTCTAGTGTGCTCAGGCAGTGTTGTGATGACTTGGAGGACTCAAAGTCTACCTGTGGTGACCCCAGAGACCTTTTTTTTTTTTTTTTTCCTTCAATTTATTAAATTATTCCAGTTCATTCACTTTATTACATAAACATAAAAAACAGACAAAATAAAGATTTGGAGTTATAATCACTGTGGTTTGGACTTGTGTGCATGGTTTGTAGTATGGAATGATTTATTGAAGGTGTAAAAAAAGGAACATATTGACATTATTGATATTAAACATATTAACATATTAAACTTTAAATTTATTGTAAATTATAAACATATTGTAAATTAGAAACATGGTAAATTATAAACATCATGTAAATTATAAACATATTCTAAATGCTGAACATATCCAGTGGTACCTTGGTTCTCCAACTTAATCCGTTCCAGAAGGCTGTTCGAATTCCCAATCCGCTTTTCCCATTACAAATAATGTAAACGGTTTTAATCCATTCCAAGACGCTCTAAAACTACCTTTTTTAAACATAATGTTATTCCATAATGTTGTTTGTATATCAAAAAGTTTTTTTTGCAAAAATACATTCTTCCAGAAGAGACAGGAGAAGATAGTGACTTATACATGTGGAGGTATAAGCACACAGGTAGACTACATCTTGTGCAGGCGATGTAATTTGAAGGAAGTCAGTGACTGCAAAGTAGTAGTGGGTGAGAGTGTTGCCAAACAGCATCGGATGGTGGTGTACAGGATGATGCTGATGGTGAGGAAGGTGAAGAAGGCAAAGGCAGAGCAGAAGACAAAGTGGTGAAAGCTGAAAAAGGAAGAGTGTCAGGTTGTCTTCAAGGAGGAGTTGGAAATGGCATTGGGTGGTCAGGAAGTGCTTCCAGATGACTGGACAACTACAGCTAATGTGAATAGGGAGACAGGTAGGAGAATACTTGGTGTGTCATCTGGAAGGACAGTAGATAAGGAGACTTGGTGGTGGAATGAGGAAGTGCAAGAGTGTGTACAAAGGAAGAGGTTAGCTAATAAGAAGTGGGACATTGAGAGGACCGAAGACAGTAAACAGGAGTACAGGGAGACACCGCGTAAGGCGACGGTAGCGGTGTCAAAGGCCAAACAGAGGGCGTATGATGACTTGTATGCTCGGTTGGAAAGTAAAGAGAGAGCAAATGATTTATTCAGGTTGGCACAGCAGAGAAATAGAGATGGAAAGGACGTGCAGCAAGTTAGAGTGATTAAGAACAGAGAGGGAAATGTATTGACTGATGACAGAAGTGTGCTGGGAAGATGGAAAGAGTACTTTGAAGAGCTGATGAATGAGGAAAATGAGAGAGAAAAAAGAGTAGAAGAGGTGACTGTTGAGGACCAGGAAGTAGCAAAGATTAATAAGGGTGAAGTGAGGAGGGCATTGAAGAGGTTGAAGAATGGAAAGGCAGTTGGCCCTGATGACATACCGGTGGAGGTCCAGGAGAGGAAGCAGTAGATTTCCTGACAAGAACATTCAACAAGGTCTTAGAGAGTGAGAGGATGCCAGAGGAATGGAGAAGTGTGATGGTGCCCATTTTTAAGAACAAGGGAGATGTACAGAGTTGTGGCAACTACAGAGGGATAAAGCTGATGAGCCATACGATGAAGTTATGGGAAAGAACAGTGGAAGCTAGACTAAGGGCAGAGGTCAGCATTTGTGAACAACAGTTTGGTTTCATGCCAAGAAAGAGCACCACAGATGCAGTGTTTGCCTTGAGGATGTTAATAGAGAAGTACAGAGAAGGTCAGAGGGAACTGCATTGTGCCTTTGTGGATCTGGAGAAAGCATATGACAGGGTGCCGAGAGAGGAATTGTGGTATTGCATGAGGAAGTCTGGAGTGGCAGAGAAGTATGTTAGAGTGGTGCAGGACATGTATGAGAGATGTAAGACAGTGGTGAGGTGTGCTGTCGGTGTGACAGAAGAGTTCAAGGTGGAGGTAAGACTGCATCAAGGGTCAGTTCTGAGCCCCTTCTTTTTTGCTATGGTGATGGACAGGCTGACAGACGAAGTTAGACAATATTCCCCATGGACTATGACGTTTGCAGATGACATTGTGATCCGTAGTGAGAGCAGAGAACAAGTGCAGGAAAATCTAGAGAGGTGGAGGTATGCCTTGGAAAGGAGGGGAATGAAGGTTAGCCTCAGTAACAGAATACATGTGTATTAATGACGAGGACCCAAGAGGAACGGTGACTTTACAGGGAGCAGAGATAAGGAAGGTGGAGGATTTTAAGTAATTCGGCTCAACAATCCACAGGAGTGGAGAGTGTGGAAAAGAGGTGAAGAAGCGTGTGCATGCCGAGTGGAATGATTGGACAAAAGTGTCCGGTGTGATGTGTAATAGGAGGGTATCAGAAAGAATGAAAGGAAAAGTGTACAAGACGGTTTTGAGGCCAGCGATGTTTTATGGTTTAGAAACCATGGCACTGGCGAAAAGACAGGAGGCAGAGCTGGAGGTAGCAGAGATGAAAATGTTGAGGTTCTCTTAGGGAGTAACAAGGATGAATAGGATCAGGAATGAGCGCATGAGAGGGACAGCACATGTAAGACGATTTGGAGACAAAGTCAGAGAGGCTAAATTGAGATGGTTTGGACATGTACAGAGGAGGGATAGGGAGTATATTGGTAGTAGAATGCTGAGGTTGGAACTGCCAGGCAGAAGGCCTAGAGGAAGACCAAAGAGATGATTCATGGATGTGGTGAAGGAGGACATGAAGGTAGTTGGTGTAAGAGAAGAAGATGCAAAGGATCGGGTTAGATGGAGGCAGATGATTCGCTGTGGCGACCCCTTAAGGGAACAGCCGAAAGGAACAGAAGTTGTTTGTATACCAAATAGTTTATTAAATGTGAAACAACAGGACAAGCACACAGAATTATTAATAGATTAATTTATTTTGTCTTTTTTTTCTGTTTGTTTGTTTTTTGTTTATTTTCAAACCACCCTCGACTTGCTTTAAAATGGAACCCTTCAAGATTCAAGCTAGGGTCTTTTTTCACCAAATCATCGTAGATTTCACGAGCTTTGCAGCAGATCATATCCTCGCTCACACTATCTCTTGCTAACTGCTGCTCGTTTATGTATAGGAACAGTCATTTTTCCACCTCCTCTAGGACTTGCGGTCTTTTGTTTGCTGATAACTGTCGAGCCTTTCGCCACATCACTGGCTTTAACAGCCTCTTTGTTCTTCAGGATCGTGCATATCATTTATTTAGCTATGCTATATTCCTTAGCAAGATCAGCAACACGCACGCCTGATTCATGCTTAGTTATCAGCTCTTTCTTAAATGCAACAGTTTTCTTCACAACTGACCTCTTCTCAGTAGCTTTCTTTGGAGACATGTTTATTAGCTCATCTAATCGAGTCAACAACAAAAAAAAAAACATGGTATACTGTACTTTGTAGAACGGGAGCAAGCACATCTACACGCACACAGTGGTCGAGTAATCAAAAGAGACCGATTTCCGGAAGTCGTGCACTCGGATGGGAATTTTCTGCCAATCGGCGGATTTTCGCCTTTTTTGTAAATCAAATGGGTCATTTCTGAGATCGATGCAAATCCAGTGTAAAAATCTCTGTGTTTGTGTGTGTGTGTGTGTGTGTGTGTGTGTGGGAGGAGTTGTGCCATTATCACTGGTCATCTGGTCATATTATAATCCAAATCCAAATATGCGAGGTGCTACCCTTGTTTTGATTATCTGTGTGGTTGTTTATATCGCCTAGTGGAGTGAAACACAGCTGGTTCTGGTTTATTGCACGTGTCAGGCATCGTAATATGATATGCTGGTCTGGTCATCTTGCTGTGGGCCCATGGCACAGAGAGCAAATGTGATCGAGCAGCATTATGTATAAATATGACTATGAATTATATTATTTAAGTCTTATTATAGTATTAAATGATAAAGCTTCGTGTACATCAATAAATTCTACTGATATTATTAAACTTGGTATGCTATGAATAGGCCTACCGGTACACAGTTTAAAGCAGGGGTCAGGACCCTGTGGCTCTTTTGATGACTGTATCTGGCTGTCAGATAAATCAGGTGGCCTTTCTTAACAGAATAATGAATACATAATTTCACTGTCATTTAAATAAAAATACAAAAAAATCCATCAAATAAAACAAAAACAGATGAATAAATCTCGTGCATTTAAATCTATACGTCTATTTTCAATGCCACGTCACTGTGGCACGAAGCGGAGAGCCAATCCTTTCTGTATGTGGGTGGGTCTGATACCTTGAAACTGTAATTTTATTGGATTATAACAACAGCCACAGACTGCGCATGTTGTTTTTGAGTAAAGAGATAAATTTCCCTAGTTTTTGATCAGCTCATTTGCATGAAGCCAAGCACAGCTGGCAAGCAAACACAAATGGACAGACATGGAAAAACTTGAATCCGCAGACCGGCTGATTGCCAAAACTTGGGACGCGCTTCCTGTCACATTCACACTGCAGCGTGCGAGTCCTGTCGTGTCGAATCCTCACCCCGTATCAACCAGACTATAAAGCCATCATTAAAACCATGCAGCACCAGAAATCACATTAATAGTAAGCAGTGCTGTGGTGGGTACACGCCGTGTACCCACTTGTTTTAGTGGCCGAGTTGCGTGTACTGACTTAATTTGGTCTACTTTATAGTTGATCAACATAAATTTCCGCGACTGTGTAAATAAAAAGCTGAGATAAAGTGCTAAATAGTTTTAAAGTCAAAGCCACACCCTCCCCGTGCTCCGTGCACCTGCTGCTGCGCGCCTTGGTTGCTTCGCTGCCATCGTGTACTCACTTATTTTTTGACCACTACAGCACTGATAGTACTTTTCTTATGAATAAATAACTTCATTATGACATTATGACAATGTTTATTTAAAATAAATTCAGAGTCTTTCTGACTTACTTACTTGCTTACTTTAAGTAAGTCAGTAAGTAATGTTTAAAATAAATTCAGAGTCCTATTATACTCTAAAATTGTTGGTCTTCTTTTTCAGTTTAGTTTTATTCAGTGTATATATATATATATATATATATATATATATATATATATATATATATATATATATATATATATATATTCTTCTATAATCACCTGAAGAGAGAGGATGGTTTCACCACCCCTCGAAACAGATCAGTAGTGATAAATGGAGTTTCAATAGATAGTCTTTGTCCTGTCCTTTTATTTTTATTGTTTATTTTATATATATATATATATATATATATATATATATATATATATATATATATATATACATACATAGGCACTCCCCGACTTATGTTCATCCGTTTTACGTTTTTTCGATTTTAAGGTCCCCCCCCCAAAAAAAAAGTCAAATTTTGAGTTTAGACGTACCTACGTAGTACGCTGACGTAATGACGCTGCATTCATTGTTTACAAACTACAGACTGAGTGTGTGTATATGTGTGTGTGTGTGTGTGTGTATATATATATATATATATTAGTTATATAGCGTGTTACCCTTGTGTTAAGACGTCGTCTCTGTGATCTTTGTGTTTACACTGTTTTGCGGACTTTTGTAACCCTAAACAAATATGGTTGGTTGGTCAGAAGTGTAAGCCTACGAGAATGGGTGCAAGTCTCATAAACAGAGATGAATTAACTATCTGCTCAGACCGGCACAATCTAATGCATACTCAGTTAAGCAAAGAGAGTTGTAAAATGAAAAACCGAATGCACAAATTACAGAACAATTACAAATATTTATTATCTTTTAGCAGAATCCTAAGAGTGTATATTTATTTTTATATTAGTATTCATTAGGATTCGAACTTGTTCTTTGTATGCATCTCTTGAATAAAGTTTACTTACTTACTTACACAAAAGAAAGAACTCTCTGCTTTGCTTGGATTCACATCAGTGCAGGCTGTGTTCTAAACGAGTTTATTATAATAATTGATTTAGGGGTGTTTTATGAGACATGGTAATGATATTCATGGATGTATAGTACACTTTGAGCATTGTACGTCGCACGAACCCCCCAGCAACGGCACTGCCCTCACAGCCCCGCAGGGGGCCGAGGCGGCCCCCTTGACCCCTGCCAATTTTTCCTCCTTTTCCATAAAGGCTTGTTCTCATCCTTGCGCACTTTCCCTCACTCTCAGTCTCGTTTTTTCTCGCACATCTCTCAAGTTCAACTTACAAATTTTGTTCGACGTCCAAGACAAAAACATCCCAGATTCTTTTGTTCGAATTCCAATTTGTTTGACCTCTAAAGCGTTCGAGAACTGAGGTACCACTGTCGTACTTCATAAACATATTGTAAATTATAAACATATAGTACATTACAAGCATACTGTAAATTACAAACATATGTAAAATTTCTTACAAATTATAAACAAATTGTAAATTGTAAACATATTGACATTGATATTAAAAATTTAAAAAGACTTTAATACATACAAGAGTCAATAACAACACACAATTATCTCAATAACAATAGAAACCAGCATATAATATGGTAGTTCAATTAAAGTACCCATGGTTCATTGTCACACTGCATTTTTTGTAGTCTGTAATGATTTATTGATGGTGCAAATAATAGGAACATATTAGCAGAATGAGATTCCTTGGTCGAATCCACGTATTTATAGGCGGAATCAGGAGCAAATCCTTTGATCTTTGCCGATTTTTCCGCATTGAAATGTGGTTACGCCAGGTATTCCTCAGTCATTCCGTGTTGAACGTAAACGTTCCGCTTTTATTCTGTGTGTTCCGCAATCATTCCGATGGTCTTCCTTCTAATATGGAGAAGTGCCGTAGTCATTCCTCGAGTGTTACTTGAATTATCTTAAAGTCATCCTTTGCAATCCGCACTGGTTCCAAAGGTAATCCGTATGCTTTTACACATGTAATCCTACATTGTACCACGGATCTTTCCATGTCTGTTCCGCACATTCCGTGAACGTACCGAAAGTGTTCCGAACATTCAATTTTCCGTAGGATTTTGACCCATTTTCCATGTAAAAGTGCTGAAGCTCCTCCATCGAGTGCATTCCGCACCTTTCCGCCACGATCAATACATTCCACACTCCAGTGAAATGGGGCCATAAGATGAATGCACCACGCCATTTAAAGAACTGTGAAAAGAAGAAGCTGCTATCTTGGAGAGTGGATTTTTGCTGATCGAGTTTTGTTGTAAGCAGTGCTTGATGTTGGTCCGATTTCATAAAGACAAGAAGGTACAGGACCTGCCCATCTTGTTTCGTGCTGAACATTTCTGAATGTTGAGGCATGTTCCGACTCCTGCACTGTTTCAGAGAAAAGTTATTCTACCACACCCTGCAGTGTTAACGCCTCACCACCTGTCCTCACTCTACCCCTTATTCGCACATGCCACCACCATCACTCACCCCACAGGGTTTTATATGTGTATACGGGCTTGAGCTGAAAAGTTAATCAGTTCATTAAGGAGGAGTGAACGCTGAGCACTTAAGCAGCAGCAGGTATCCGACACTGCTGGTACGGCATGGGGGGGGAGGGGGTGTTAACAAAATAAAGTTCAACTTCGACCACTGTCATGACTTTATCTCTCATCCATGTAGCACTTTACCTTTTACTCAGCGCTCCAACCAACTGGGTTATAAATATATAATGTTGAGTTGGTGGGGCTTTAATTCAGACACCTGGTTTAGTAAATAACTTTGAAGAAAGAGAATGGCATGTGTGTGTGGCTGGTCTATGAATATGGAAACATATTTATTTAATTAGATTATTTACCACTGAGGGAATAATTGAAGCTGGGGGGTCTGCTGGGTGAACCCATCCTGTTCCCTCTCATTGTGTCAAGGATTGTTTTGGACCTCCCTGTTCCCCTTTCTGATGACTGAGGTTTAGTTAGTGTGTGTGCCCGTGTGTATGTATTTGGGTGGGTGGGGTTTGAGGATGTAGTGGCGAGTGCTGAATATCATTCGTAAAGTTTTCTGTAAAATATTATAATACAGTAAAAATAGATTGGCAGGTATCTGTCGGGCAGGAAAATATTCAATTACTCCTGAAAATCTCAAGTGATGTTCAAATGCTTCTACACACACACACAATTGTGCACATGCACATACTTATGACTCACTGTGTGTGTGTGTGTGTGTGTGTGTGTGTGTGTGTTGTTCAGCAGTGGACCTGAACACACTGACCTACACATTCCTCCAGGGCATCTCTGCTTCAACTCTAATAAACACTTAAGATTTGATTTTAGTGAGAGCTGCAAATGTTGTTACAGTTTCTCCTTCCTGGGGCCATTCAGCTGTGTATGTGTGTGTTTGTGTTTTAGGATGTCATAACTGGGGAGAAGAAAGATCCCAATGAATTGGTTGGTGAGTAACTAATCACACACACACACCCTCTCTCTCTCTCACACACCCACACACACACTCACCCTCACACACTAGAGGAAGTGAAATGGTGTTCTTCTTCTTTTCCTTTTGGCTTTTCCTTTCAGGGGTCGCCACAGCGAATCATCTGCCTCCATCGCACCCTGTCCTCTGCATCTTCTACTCTTACTCCAACTACTTTCATGTCCTCCTTCACCACATCCATAAATCTTCTCTTTGGTCTTCCTCTCAGCCTTCTGTCTGGTAGTTCCAACCTCAGCATCCTATTACCAATATACTCACTATCCCTCCTCTGTACATGTCCAAACCATCTCAATCTAGCCTCTCTGACTTTGTCTCCAAAACCTCTTACATGTGCTGCCCCTCTGATGTACTCCTTCCTGATCCTATCCATCCTTGTTACTTCCAAAAAGAACCTCAACATTTTCATCTCTGCTACCTCCAGCTCTGCCTTCTGTATTTTCCTCAGTGCCACTGTTTCTAATCCATACAACATCGCTGGCCTCATCACCATCTTGTACACTTTTCCTTTCATTCTTGCCGATACCTTCCTATCACACATCACACTGGACACTTTTCTCCAACAATTCCAACCTGCCTGCACACGCTTCTTCACCTCTTTTCCACACTCTCCATTGCTCTGGATTGTTGAGCCAAAGTACTTAAAATCCTCCACCTTCCTTATCTCTGCTCCCTGTAACCTCACCGTTCCTGTTGGGTCCTTGTCGTTTACACACATGTATTCTGTCTTACTGAGGCTAACCTTCATTCCCCTCCTTTCCAGGGCATACCTCCACCTTTCTAGATTTTCCTGCACTTGTTCTCTGCTTTCACTACAGATCAAATGTCATCTGCAAACATCATAGTCCATGGAGCTTCTTGTCTAACCTCGTCTGCCAGCCTGTCCATCACCATAGCAAACAAGAAGGGGCTCAGAGCTGACCCTTGATGCAGTCTTACCTCCACCTCACTGTCTTACATCTCTCATACATGTCCTGCACCACTCTTACATACTTCTCTGCCACTCCAGACTTCCTCATGCAATCCCACAGTTCCTCTCTCAGCACCCTGTCATATGCCCTCTCCAGATCCACAAAGGCACAATGCAGCTTCTTCTGACCTTCTCTGTACTTCTTTATTAACATCCTCAAGGCAAACACGGCATCTGTGGTGCTCTTTTTTGGCATGAAACCAAAGTGTTGTTCACAAATGCTGACCTCTGCCCTTAGTCTAGCTTCCACTATTCTTTCCCATAACTTCATCGTATGGCTCTTCAACTTTATCCCTCTGTAGTTGCCACAATTCTACGTGTCCCTTGTTCTTAAAAATGGGTACAAGCACACTTCTCCATTCCTCTGGCATCTGCTCACTCTCTAAGACCTTGTTGAATGTTCTTGTCAGAAAATCTACCTCCAGCGGTATGTCATCAGGACCAACTGCCTTTCCACTCTTCATCCTCTTCAATGCCCGCCTCACTTCACCCTTACTAATCTTTGCTACTTCCTGGTCCTCAACAGTCACCTTTTCTACTCTTTTTTTTTTTCTCTATCATTTTCCTCATTCATCAGCTCTTCAAAGTAGTCTTTCCATCTTCCCAGCACACCTCTGTCATCAGTCAATACATTTCCCTCTCTGTCCTTTATCACTCTAACTTGCTGCATGTCCTTCCCATCTCTATTTCTCTGCTCTGCTAACCTGTATAAATAATTTTCTCCCTCCTTATTGTCCAAGCTATCATACAAGTCATCATACGCCCTCTGTTTTATCCTGTGTCTCCCTTTACTCCTGTTTACTCTCTTCAGTCCTCTCTATGTCCCACTTCTTCTTAGCTAACCTCTTCCTTTTTACACACTCCTGCACTTCCTCATTCCACCACCAAGTCTCCTTATCTACTGTCCTTCCAAAGGACAATCTAAGTACTGTCCTACCTGTCTCACTGCACTGATCACATTTGCTTTAGTTGTCCAGTCATCTTGAAGCACTTCCTGACTACCCAAAGCCGGTTTCAACTCCTCCTTGAAGACAGCATGACACTCTTCCTTTTGCCACTTCCACCACTTTGCCTTCTGCTCTGCTTTTACCTCTTCACCTTTCTTACCATCAGCATCATCCTGCATACCACCATCCTATGCTGTTTGGCAACACTCTCACCCACTACTACTTTGCAGTCACTGACTTCCTTCAAATTACATCGCCTGCACAAGATGTAGTCTACCTGTGTGCTCCTACCTCCGCTTTTATAACTCACCCTATGCTCCTGTCTCCTCTGGAAGAAAGTATTCACCACAGCCATTTTCATCCTTTTTGCAAAATCTACCAACATCTGTCCTTCTGTGACTTCATCTAACTCACTCCAGAATCTCTCCTTCTCTTTTAGCTCACATCCTGCCTGTGGGGCATAAGCTCTAACAACATTGAACATCACACCTTCAATTTCTAACTTGAGACTCATCACTCTGTCTGATACTCTTTTCACTACTAGAACATTCCTGACCAACCCCTCCTTCCAGATGACTCCTACTCCATTTCTCTTCCCATCCACACCATGATAAAACAGCTTAAATCCTGCTCCTAAGCTTGTAGTCTTGCTACCTTTCCACCTGTTCTCCTGAACACACAGTATGTCCAGCCTTCCTCCTCTGCATCATGTCAGCCAGCTCTCTCGCTTTTCCTGTCATACTTCCAACATTCCAAGTCCATACTGTCAGTCCTAGACTCATGCCTTTCCTCTTCTCTCTCTGCCTACGGACAGACCTCCCACCTTTTTTTTTTTTTCGACCTCTCCTTCTTCGACCAACAGTAGTCCAATTTTCACCAGCACCCTCTTGGTTGACAGCACTGATGGCGGTTGTTGTTAACCTGGGCCTCGACCGATCCGGTATGAAATTTGTATTGACGGTTCGCATTTTGTATTTTGGAAAAAGTTTCACCAGGGCAGTGGTGGTCTAGTGGTATAGGGCGCTGGATCGCTGATCCAAAGGTTGGGGGTTCGATTCCCACTCTCCACAAGGTTGTCACTGTCCTCCCCAGTGCAGCTAACTGGGTTATCAAAGGCCGGCCATGTCTGTCACTGTCTATGGTGTGAGGCATGTAAAAGAACCATTGCTGACTTTCGACAAGAGTAGGCTGCAAAGCCGTCAGCGTGTTTCCGCCCTGCGATGGCCTGGCGAGCTGTCCAGGGTGTACTCTGCCCTCGCCCGAAGTTGGCTGGGATGGGCGCCAGCCTCCCCGCGACCCTAATTAGGATTAAGCGGTTACAGAAAATGAACTGGATGATGATGAACTGAAAAAGTTTTACGCCGGATGCCCTTCCTGTCACAACCGTCTGCATTTATCCGGGCTTGGTACCGATGTGAGGACATACACTTGTTTGTGCCCCCCTCACGGCTGCATTGAAGTCAAGAGTGTGTACGGTTGTTTATTTTTATGTAACCAGTGTATCGGTGCCTAGTGACTCTCTGTGCAGGAAGTAGTAAAGTACATCAATAAATAAAATAAATTTGTATTATAAACTCATGCAGTAAATAATCAGAACATAAATAATGTTTAAATGTCAATGCAACAAAATATATAACATGAAATAATTTACGGTTATAAATATATTTACAGTTATGTCTATTTTATACAATATATAAATAAATGTACAGAGTTCTATCATTGTTGCCCTTGGTGTGTGACTGTGTGCCCATCAGTGAGTGACTGTGCACGCGAACGTGTGACTGTGCGCACCAGTGAGGGACTGTGCGCGCGAACGTGTGACTGTGTGCGCATCAATGAGTGACTGTGCACCCAAGCGTGTGACTGTGTGCGCGCGAGCATGTGACTGTGTGCGCGACTAACAGCAAGTGACTGCATGCGAGTGAGCGACTGCCTTTGTGTGAGCGAGTAACTGCGTGTGTGGTGCGAGCGACTGCGTGTGTGCGTGTGAGTGGAATACACGGAATGAAGGCAGAACATTCACGTTCACCACGGAATGACTAAGGAATGACTGAGGAATACCTGATGTAACCACGCTTCAACGAGGAAAAATCGGTAAAGATTAAAGGATTTGCTCCTGATTCCGCCAATAAATGCACAGATTCGACCAAGGGAGCTCATGCTCTCATTCATACTATATGTTTATAATTTACACAGGTAGACTACATTTTGTGTAGGCGATGTAATTTGAAGGAAGTCAGTGACTGCAAAGTAGTAGTGGGTGAGAGTGTTGCCAAACAGCATAGGATGTGAGAGAGATGTGTGTGTGTGTGTGTGTGTGTGTGTGTGTGTGAGAGGTTCTGTGTGTATGTGTGTGTGTGTGTGTGAGAGAGACTTTTTATGTGAGGCTGTGTGTGTGTGCGTGCGTGTGTGCGTGCGTGCGTGCGTGTGTGTGTGTGAGAGACAAGTCTATACAGTGTAATGTGCGTGTGCGTGCGTGCGTGTGTGTGTGTGAGACAAGTGTGTGTGTGTGAATTTCAAATTTCTTTCAAGATTGAAATTTCTTTCAAAATTCTTTCAAATTTCTCGGCACTCACATTAACAATACACTAAAATGGAACACTAACACAGACTACATTCACAAAAAAGTCCACCAAAGACTGTTTTTCCTGAGACAGCTCAAGAAATTCAGAGTGAAAACAAATCTCCTCCTCCGTTTCTACTCCGCCATCATTGAGAGCACTCTCACTTCATCCATAACAGTTTGGTATGGCAGCCTAGACAGCAACTCACAGAAAAAACTACAGCGCAGGCACCCCCCTTCCATCAGTCCAATCAATTTATCATAAACGCTCAATCTTAAGAGCACAAAAAAAATCACCTCTGATCCCTCTCACCCTGCCCATCATTTGTTTCAACCGCTGCCCTCTAGGAGGCGATATTGATCTCTATCCACCAGAACATCCCGTTTCAAGAACAGTTTTTTCCCTACAGTCATAAGGACTCTGAACTCTTTGCACTGAATGTACATTACAGCCTTGTCTGTCTTTTTGTTGTCTGTTATGTCTGTAGTTGTTATGGATTATGTTTGTAATCATTTGTTTTCATGTGTGCTGTCTTTGTTGTATGATGTATGTTGCTAATGTCCTTTGTAACTTTTGTCATAGCTGAGTGCTGTACCGACAGCAAATTCCACCCACTTGGTTGTGTGGTCATTAATAAATAAATAAATAAATGAATGAATGAGTGGCAAGTCTATGACTGTGTCTGTGTGTGATTGAGTGTCTGTGTGTGTGAGTGAGTGACTGTCTGTGTGAGTAAGTGAGTGAGTATGTGAGTGAATGTGTGACTTTATGATTGACTGCATGCGTGCGTGAGTGAGTGACTCGGTGAGTGAATGTGTGACTTTGTGTGTGTGTGTGTGTGTGTGTGTGTGTGTGTGTGTGTGTGTGTGTGTGTGTGCCTTTGTGAGTGACTGCATGTGTGTGTGTGACTGTGTCTGAGTGACCGTGTGTCTATGAGTGACTGTGTGTGCTAGCAAGCGAGAGAGCATGTGGCCCATATTTTTCCTTTTTTCTTTGATAATTTTTTCCCTCTTTTTGGAGAGAAACAATCACTTGCTGTTTTCTGGGACTGAACATCTCTTTTTTCCTCTTTTGTTGAGTGAAAATGTCAGAGTTCTTCAGATCTCACGCATTCCTTACACACACACACACACACACACACACACACACACACACACACACAGAGTTACTCTCTCTCTCACACACACACACAGACAGACATACACACACAGAGTTACTATCTCTCTCACTCTGTCACACACACACACACACACACACACACACAGCCATCCTCAAACTCGCACTTTCACTTGCACACACTCATTCACACTCTTTCAGACACAAACTATTATGCAGAGGCTATTAAGCATTTTAAATGATTTGCAAAGAGCTTCTTGGGTATAAAAAAATGACTTTATCACAAAAAGCCCATTTTCACTGTATTTGGTCCTGGTACAAAATGATTAACAAACATCATTGCAGTATCATATTATCAGCACAGAAGGAAGTGTGAGTGAGGACAAGTCAGCTGAAGTCACAGTACCAGTATTGTTTCGTTTAGGAGCGGATTAATTGCTATTAAAGTCAGAGACATGTTTGAAATCATTATCTTCTTGTGTTAGCAATGGTCACCGCCAAAGAAACCCGTGCAGCAATCATTGCATCAAAATGGTGTCACATGCAAGGAAATTACTGCCAAGAATATGTCGCCTGAAAGAACCATTTACCAAATCATGAAAAACTTCAAGGAGACAGGTTCATCTGGAGCAAAGAAGGCTTCAGAACGTCCTGGAGTGTCCAGCATGCGGCAGTACCGTCTCCTCTTCCGGAGGCAGCTACGGAATCATGTCGCCATCAGTGCAGAGCTTGCTCACGATTGGCAGCAGGCAGGTGTGACTGCATCATGCACAGTGAGGCGAAGACTTTTGAACAAAGGCCTGGTATCAAGAAGGGCAGCAAAGAAGCCACTTCTGTCCAAGTAAAACATCAAGGACTGACAGAAATTCTACAGAAAGTACAGTGAGTAGTAAGCAGGAGACTGGTGCATAGTTATTTTCTCTGATGAAAACCCCTTTCGAATGTTCGGGATATCTAGAAAAGCGGCTGTCAGGCTAAGACAAGGTGAACGTTACCATGAGTTGTCATACCATTGTCATACCAATAGTGAAGCTTCCTGAGAACATCCATGTTTGGGGTTGCTTCTCAATTCAAGAGAGTGAGCTCACTCACAATCCTGCCCAAAAACACTGCCATGAATAAAGAATGGTATCAAAACACTGTCTAAGATCAACTCTTCCCAATGATCCAGGAGCACTTTGATGAGGATTTGTGCATTTTTCAGAATGATGGACACCGTGTCATAAGGCAAAAGTGATCACGAAGTGGCTCAAAGATCATAACACTGATGTTTTGGATCCATGGCCAGGGAACTCCCCAGATCGTGATCTAATCAAGAACCTGTGGTCCATCCTCAAAAAACAGGTGAACAAGCAGAAGCCCACAAATTGTAAGCAACTTCGAGCACTGATAAGGCAAGAATGGGCCACGATAAGTCAGAATGTAGTCCAGGATCTGATCTTCAGCATGCCAAAGAGAAGTGCTGAAGTTTCGAAGAAGGGCCAACTTTGTAAATATTGACTCTCAGCAAAAAATAAATATAAAACATGTAAAATGTGTGTAATTATTCCTGGGCATACCATAAAACGTGGTGGTCTCAAAATCAAGCAGCAAAATTTGCTAAAACATAAAATTTGCATCAATGCCAAAACTTTTGGCCATCACTGTCCATACTCATTCTCACAGATGCTCTCTCTCTCGCTCTCTCGCTCTCTCTCTCTCTCTGTCACTGTCACTTTCTATAACACTTAATTCATCCCACATGCTTGCACACTCACTCAGTGCCACAGCCTCACTTACTTGCACTTACACACTAATGCCGACTTTCCCTTATTCATACTCGTACTCACTTACACTACTACTCTCTGTCACTCACTGTCACACCCACACAAACCTTCACACTCACTCTCATAAACACCAGATTTCAATTCACCCCTAACTATATGGTGTGTGTGTGTGTGTGTGTGTGTGTGTATAGATCATGCTCTTGGCCCTATAAAGCGGTTTGTTTTGTTCTAGTTCATAGTGCCACTGGGCAACCAGAACCCGTGTGTGTGTGTGTGTGTGTGTGTGTGTGTGTGTGTGTCTGTCTGTCTGTCTGTCTGTCTGTCTGTGTGTGTGTGTGTGTGTGTGTGTGTGTGTGTGTGTGTTGACTTGGCATTAATTTCAGTTGAGTGATTTTTCCAGTTCTCAGTAAATCAGAATGTCTCGAAAGGAATGATTTGATGATTAGGGATAAGGGATGATTTAAACGGTTCATCCCAGCAGGTGGAGCTGAACTGCTACTTTAGAGACATAAGAGTTTTCTACTGATGAGCTCCTGTGATTTTATTATCCAAAAAATACAAAAACAAGTGAAGCAGGATCACAGCAGAGCTTCTTGTGCAAGTGTGTACATTTGTACGAGTTTCCTAATCCGGTTTCTATCGCTACAGGGTCTGATTTTTTTTTTTCTTCCTCCCTGTGGGTTTTTCCTTTGTTCTGGGCTGAGGGCCATTTCTGAGCTGCCACACCCGGCCCAACCCTGTGTGTGTGTGAGAGCGAGAGAGCTGTAAACCTTGGCAAAGGAAGACATTCCTGTCTTTCTCTCTTTTATTTTGGACAAGCAGAAGGGAGCAAGTGATGACTCTCTCTCGCTCTCTCTCTCTCTCTCTCTCTCTCTCTCACACACACACACACACACACACACACACACACAGAGACAGGGGCAATATATAAAAGATGGAGAAAAATGTGAGAGATTCCATGAAACCACCAGGAACCGAGCACAGAAGTGAGATGTCTAGAAAGAAAAACAAGTGGGAGATAGGTGGGGACAGACTGCAAAGGGGGAAGATGAACAAAGAGAAGTGGGATAGGGAGGGAGGGAGAGAGAGCAGGCGAGAGAGCGATGGAAAATAAGTGCAAAGCATTGCAGACAAAAGTGAGTGAGCTGGAACGGACTGAGACAGACAGATATCTCAGTCATGACAGGAAACAACACTGACTTGTTCTTACCAGCTTGGAGATGGATGGACACTCACACACACAAATGAGTGTGCTACAGCTGAGGTCTGCTTGCAGAAGAAACTAACATCACATGAGTGTGTGTGTGTGTGTGTGTGTGTGTGTGTGTGTGTGTAGGGTGTCTCAGTGGATAAAGGTGATTACTGATCTGAAGGTTGGGGATTAAATCCCCAGTACCTCCACTGTTGGGTCCTTCAGCAAGGGACTTAACTCAGTTTTTACAAATGATCATTGTAAGTCGTTCTGGATAAGAGCATCTGTCAGATGCAGTAAATGTATGTGTGAACATTGCTGACTCATCATCACAGCATTATTACTGTTAATAATCCCATGTTTGTGACTGCAAAGTAGTAGTGGGTGAGAGTGTTGCCAAACAGCATATGATGGTGGTGTGCAGGATGACGCTGATGGTGAGGAAGGTGAAGAAGGCAAAGGCAGAGCAGAAGACAAAGTGGTGGTAGCTGAAAAAGGAAGAGTGTTGGGTGGTCTTCAAGGAGGAGTTGAAACTGGCTTTGGGTGGTCAGGAAGGGCTTCCAGATAACTGGACAACTACAACTAATGTGATCAGGGGGGACAGGTAGGAGAGTACTTGGCGTGTCCTCTGGAAGGACAGTAGATAAGGAGACTTGGTGGTGGAATGAGGAAGTGCAGGTGTGTGTACAAAGGAAGAGGTTAGCTAAGAAGAAGTGGGACATAGAGAGGACCAAAGAGTACAGGGAGGCACAGCATAAGGCAAAGGTAGCAGTGTCAAAGGCCAAACAGAGGGCATATGATTACTTGTATGCTCGGTTGGAAAGTAAAGAGGGAGAAAATGATTTATACAGGTTGGCACAGCAGAGAAATAGAGATAGAAAGGACGTGCAGCAAGTTAGAGTGATTAAGGACAGTGGGAAACGTGTTCACTGATGACAGAAGTGTGCTGGGAAGATGGAAAGACTATTTAGAAGAGCTGATGAATGAGGAAAATGAGAGCGAAAAAAGAGTAGAAGAGGTGATTGTTGAGGACCAGGAAGTAGCAAGGATTAGTAAGGGTGAAGTGAGGAGGGCATTGAAGAGGATGAAGAATGGAAAGGCAGTTGGTCCTGATGACATACCGGTGACGGTATGGAAGTGTCTAGGAGAGGTAGCAGTAGATTTCCTGACAAGAACATTCAACAAGGTCTTTGAGAGTGAGAGAATGCCAGAGCAATGGAGGAGAAGTGTGATGATGCCCAATTTTAAGAACAAGGGAGACGTGCAGAGTTGTGGCAACTACAGAGGGATAAAGTTGATGATCCATATGATGAAGTTATGGGAAAGAATAGTGGAAGCTAGACTAAGGGCAGAGGTCAGCATTTGTGAACAACAGTTTGGTTTCATGCTAAGAAAGAGCACCACAGATGCAGTGTTTGCCTTGAGGATTTTAATAGAGAAGTGCAGAGAAGGTCAGAAGGAGCTGCATTGTGCCTTTGTGGATCTGGAGAAGGCATATGACAGGGTGCCGAGAGAGGAACTGTGGTATTGCATGAGGAAGCCTGGAGTGGCAGAGAAGTATGTTCGAGTGGTGCAGGACATGTATGAAAGATGTAAGACAATGGTGAAGTGTGCTGTCGGTGTTCAAGAAGAGTTCGAGGTAGAGGTAGGACTGCATCAAGGGTCAGCTCTGAGCCCCTTCTTGTTTGCTATGGTGATGGACAGGCTGACAGACAAGGTTTGACAAGATTCCCCAGATTGCCGATGACATTGTGATCTGTAATGAGAGCAGAGAGCTAGTGCAGGAAAATCTATAGAGGTGGAGGTATGCCCCGAAAAGGAGAGGAATGAAGGTTAGCCTCAGTAAGACACAATACATGTGTGTGAACAACACGGACCCAAGAGGAACAGTGAGGTTACAGGGAACAAAGATAAAGAAGGCGGAGGATTTTAAATACTTAGGCTCAACAATCTAGAGCAGTGGCGAGTGTGGAAAAGAGGTGAAGAAGCGTGTGCAGGCTGGTTGGAGTGGTTGGAGAAAAGTGTTCGATGTGATGTGTGAACTAACTCGCTCTCACTTTCTCCTACACACACACACACTCACTCAGTCACTCTCGCACTCTCTCGCAGTCTCTTGCTCTGTCGCTCTCTATCTCACTTTCACACTATTTCCATCTTAGTCTTTCACTCACATTCACTCACCCTCTGACACTCACTGTTTCACACTCACTCTCTCACACTTTCTTTCTCACACTTTCAGTCACTCTCATGCTCTCTCACCCTCTCAGTGTCTCATTCATGCTCTCCCTTTTTCTCACTTGCACTCTCTTTCACACTTTCACTCACACTCTCTCAATCACTCTCTCTCACACACATTCGCTCGTTCTGTCTCTCACTCACTCACTTTCTCTCGCTCTGTCTATCACTCTCTCAGCTTATATCTATTTCTTTCTTTCATTGTGGTTTCAGCGCTGTTTTCAGAGAAAGTGAGGAACATGTCTCCTGAGGAAATTCGGATTCCTCCTGAACCCCCAGGACGCTGCTCCACCCATTTGCAGGTGTTTATACCCACACAAACACACATATAGTAGTGATGTTAAACAACACCAGGGAGGAAATTACTTTTTAATTATTATTACTTAACAAAATTATTAATGGATGTAAAATTATCCTGTAAGAAAAAGTAAGTGCACCCTCATGGGATTTGCCTCTTTTATCAGAAATTAGTTCTCATCGGTATTGTGTGCAATTTCCCCTCAGTCTCTTCTCTCGACTTACAGCAGAAGAGAGAGTGATGAAAACCTTCAGCAAGATGTTTTGTTTGGTTTCATGCTTGTTCTGCTCTTTTCAAATCCACTACAATATTTCAATGAGATTCAAATGTAGATTACAATGCTCCTCAGTGGATTTGCCTCACATTATCTTCAAGCACTCTTTGTTATGATGCAGAGTTTAAAGCGGTCTTGGTCTGAGTGGGGCTGGTGGTGGAGTGGTTACTGTGTTGGGTCTGTGATTGAGAGGACATGAACTTTAAAACCCATTAGACCCACTGTGCTAAGACCCCTGTGCAACATGTTAACCAAAAGTGTATCTTCATCCACCCAGCAGTATAAATTGGTCCCAGTAAAAATACTAGTGGTAGACGGACTAGACTTTTTCTGCCCAAAAGGAGTTGAACTCTGAGTCGCCTTATGTTTCAGATAAGCTCTGGCCTGATGGGCCTGTAGGCTTGCGTGTAAAAAGCCCAACAGACTTACTTGTATAAACTACTTTCAGTCCTGAGTAAACTGGATGTGTTTCATGTCAGCTACTGTCCATTAAGAAAATCACCAAGTTTTTTTTTTTTTTTTTTTTTTTAAATGGAGATGATATTCTTAGGTAACCATCTTGGAGACCTTGGGTGAACCCTGGGATTAACTCTGGTCTTCTGCATCCTGAGTTATGCAACTGTTCAGTTCATTAAATCTTTAGCTTGTTTTAATGAAGAGGTGTTTGGTATGTCATTAGTGTAAAGGTTGGAACAAGGTCGAGATAGAATTGATCCTTGTGAAACAACATTCTTCTGCATACATGTCTATGTGCACTGTTTGGTAGAAGAACAAGGATGAGAAAATTTCAGGAATATTTAAGAGCTAGCCTTTGTCATACAGTATCAGCGGCTGTTGTTGAGGTCAGATGTTGTTGTTGTTGTTGTTGTTGTTTCATAATTTGTGGAATGCAAGACTGCTGAAACTTAATCATGTCTCAGGTTTGTTTTTGTTGGCCTGCAGTTAAAACTCGTGACATGATGAAGTTGATTGTCCAGTGCTCAGCACTTTTTTTACTTTACTGCTGGGATCTTGTTCACTACCCCTTGTCCATTTCCTCTCATCCAGGCCTCACCACCTTCAAACAAAGTGTTTTATCAGCTCAAGTAAGGGGGTACACACCTTAACCAAAATGCACTACACATTCACCCTTTTCACCCTTTTTAAAAACTTAACATTTAATTACATGTACAGCATTTAGTAGACACCTGTTTTCAGCATGACTGCCATAAGTGCCTTGAAGTTTCGGTCACTAATACGTTCTGGTAGTGTTTTACTCAGACACAGGCTCTGACTACTGTCAGTTTAAAAACTCTGTTGGCATGTATTTTTTTTCAATAAGTAAATATAATGTTAGGTACTGAAAGTGCTAATCCAGGTGCTTCTGGAAAAAAAAGTTCAGTCGTTGTAAGACACTCAGTCACTCAGGTGTCCAGACATCTAGGAGAAGTTCATTCCACCAACTCATTGGGAGAACCAAGAAGAGTCTAGATGCATGTGTTTATTTTACCCTGGTTGATGGAGGGACCAGCCAAGGGACACAGAGGGATCAGAGAGAAAACGGTCCAGTGAGGGGTATGTTTTGAAGTAGGAGGGGACCATTTTTGGCTCTCTAACCAACCATCAAGTGTTTTAAATCTGATGAGAGTCGCTATAGTTCATTTTCAACACTGGTCAGCAAGGAAGGTGTCAAATCATCATGATTCATGCAACAAAACTGTGTGTGTGTGTGTGTGTGTGTGTGTGTGTGTGTGTGTGTGTGTGAGCGAGAGAGAGAGAGAGAGAGAGAGAGAGAGAGAGAGAGAGAATTATATATTGACCTCAATATGCACACTTGTTGTTCTTTGCCTTTTATTACATTAATCATGATGATGAAACAGTGTGGTGTGTCATCACTTCACTAGAACACCTATACAGTACTTCCAACCAGAATCTTACGTTATTGTTCTGTTTGTCTTTTCCTTCCTTCTTTCCTCTAATCCCTTTATCTGTTGTTATCTATCTCTCTCTTATTTTGTAATTTCTTTTGACTCCATTACATACAGTACATTCCTCTCTGTTCTAGAGTTGCCTGTACAGGTGTAGGTGTGTGCATGTGCATGTGTTAGGGTGTGGTTCCTGCTTTTCAACACACTCAGTTCTTATCTATTCCATGACGAATATCCTGTGCCTGCAGCCACATACTGTTGTCTGTGCAGACATGATATTAAGATGCTCTTCTTTATAGTCATATGACACTAACTCAAACACACCTCGCAGTGTTTGACCAAGTTTCATTTCACATTACTGTAAGTTAACATGAAGTGACCGCGTGAAAAAAAAAAAAAAAAAAAAAACTGCCACTTTTCCAGGCCATTTTTGTAGTATTGTTGTTTGAATGTTTGTCTGATTCTAAACTGAGGTGCAATCAGAAAACTAAAGCACAGTATAATACAAGACAGGGTGGCAAAATATCTCCAGCTCTCTTCAACTTTATTTCCTGACTGATATATTGATTTACATTTATTTTACTGTGGTTTCAAAATGTTGAAGAGGCGATGTTTTGTTTCTGCAAAATAGTTTGGAACCATCAAGTCTTCCCACTAAAACAAAAGAAGCTTGATCAGACCACAGTGTCCACTCTCATAGAAGTTCAGTCCTCCTCTGTAGAGAAGTGAGAACTTGCTGGAACTTGCTTAGAAATATTTCATCAGTTCGGCATGAAAGGTAGAGCAGATAGTGAGGAGTATGTATTGGGCGTTTAAAGGCTCGACATGATGCAGCTGATTGATTCCATTTCTGTGTTGAAACATCACATCTGTGGTGGTGGCATCATCATGCTATGGGCTTTCTTTGCATTATGATTCCACCACCACAGATGTGGTGGTGGCATCATGCTATGGGCTTCCTTTCAGCAGCTGGGATGTGGAGAGGGATCAGAATTTGGAGGAAGCTGACTAGAGCGTACTGTACTGAGAGATCCTTGAAGAAAGCCAAGCACCAAAGGTGTACCGCACAGAACATTTCTTTCGAGAGGTAAAAATGGCACTGTAGAGGATCAGCCAGGAAGACGTGGAGAAGCTGCAGAAAATAATTTTTTTTTTAAATGTGCATTACAATTTCATTTTATCACTCTCCATTGAAGACCAAATAAAAGTGTAATACATTAAAGTGTGTATTTGTGTGTGATATCAGGACAAGATTCATAAACTATATGATAGGAAACTTCACGGAGACTTTGACACGAACAGCCACATCCAGAAGAAGAAAGAGTTCCGTAACCCCAGGTACTTTAATAAAACACACAGTAACACAATGATGTACAGTGTAACACGTACTACAAAAGCATATTGTAATGCACAGATGGTGAAGACCAGCTGTAACACCCACAGTTCTGCACACACTACAACACCTACTGTAAAATGCACTGTACTGTGCACATAGTAACTCTGTACCACACACATAGCATATACACGCATGCTTAGGCTGTGACATAACACCCACTGTAACTGCACATACATGCTTACACTGTGACATATGCTCCTGAGTAGCTCATCGACAAGGTGCATAACTATTAACTCTGAGATCACACATTGGAATTCGGGTTAATTCCACAGCTGTCCGTGACTGGGAGTCCTGGCTGAGCTCTCACGGGGTGGAGGGATGACATACGCTAAATTCCCTGTCACAGCGATCACCAGCCAATCATTAATGTCTGAAGAGGCAAACTGTGCTTTTCCTCCCTGAGTGCGTTAGAGTGAATTACACGTGGACTGCAGTCTGAAAAGAGGCGGGGGGCTAGCCACGCATAGCATGCTTTTGCTCCTCTCTGGTTGGTGGTGGTTGTGTGATAGGGAATATGTGACATGTTGTTGTAGCACACTGGACCCACTAAGTACTGAAGTGTGTTTTGTGGATGTGGCTTTGTGAAATGTGCACACACACACCACACCGACTGCTATTACTGAACACGCTCACGTTAAGCCATAAACACGCACAAAGTCTGCTATAGTGATGCTGTGATGGCATTATGTACCTGTACAACAGATTTGTGTGTGTGTGTGTGTGTGTGTGTGTGTGTGTGTGTGTGTGTGTGTATGTGTATGTGTGTTGTCCACAGTATTTATGAAAAACTGATCCAGTTCTGTGGTATTGATGAACTCGGGACAAACTATCCTAAAGTAAGTGTGGTACTGAAGAAAACCTGCATGTCCTTGTAAATGTTTACAGATGAGAAGGCTTGTTGCAGACTGCAACTGAACCCCTAAACCACCGCAGTTTATTACATCATACATTATATATAATGACTGAAACAGCTGTTCAGGTAACTCAGAAGATTGTACACTTTAATACGGCCATGGATTGTTAATCTATCGTCTGATGTCTGAGTGCTTCCTATCCTGTTAACATCCTGTCTGTGCATCCACTTTGTCAGAGTACAGTATGTTAACAACATCTTCAGAAAAGGATGAGTAAGTTAAAACATGTAAATGAAGTTAAAAGTCATTATTTGTGTTTGTTCAGGACATGTTCGATCCTCATGGGTGGTCTGAAGATTCATATTATGAAGCGTTAGGTGAGTTTCAGTTTGTTTTCGAGTCCATATATTTTATTATTATTATTATTATTATTATTATTATTATTTTACAAACAGCAAAACTAATTATTTATTTTTATTTTTTTTTACATTTTTATTTATTTTATTTGTTGTATTAATTAATTTGTTTATTTTTTAAGCCAAAGCTCAAAAAATTGAGATGGAAAAACTGGAGAAAGCCAAAAAGGAGCGGACGAAGGTGACTTTCTTGAAACACTATACAACAAATACACAGCTACAAGACACTGTGCTCTCTTACACGCCCCTCCCAGACAGCTACATGACACTGTGCTCTCTTACACACTCCTCTCACACAGCTACATGACACTGCACTCTTTACACGCCCCTCTCACACAGCTGCACGACTCTGTGCTCTGTAACATAGCCCTACCGCAAAACTACACAACACTGTGCTCTCACCCAGCCATCCCGCACAACTACACGACACTGCGCTCTCTTTCAACCCCCCTGCCCCACAACGTTCCCACAGAACAGATGCAGTTACTTTTGTAAATATGTTTTGTGTGTGTAGATTGAGTTTGTGACTGGTACAAAAAAAGGAACCAATACAAATTCTGCAGCTGTGACCACCAACACCAACACCACCTCCTCATCAGGTACATTAACATTGTGTAAAAGCACATATGCACTTCATTTATTAGCATTAGTGATGAACAGATCAATGCATCCATAACTCCATCAATGTTTGTGTGCGCGCGTGTGTGTATCAGATGCTCAAAAGAGGAAGAGTAAGTGGGACTCTGCGGTTCCAGTCACTTTGTCGCAGCCAACTCTGCTCACCACCACAGCTACGCTGCCCGGAGTCGTCACAGTCACCACCACTGCCAGTGGCACCAAGACCACGGTCATCTCCGCCGTGGGCACCATTCTAAAAAAAGCCAAGCAGTAATACCACGCACACAACCTTGATAATGGCGTCCTGGCAGGAAGTGATGTTACGCTGCCAACTGGACTGCTGGCTGCTATTTGAGAGGAATGCTGAAGTGGACCTGACTTTGATGTTAAATTCCTTGGAACCAGGACCAATTACATTAAGCAAAACCTTCCTGTTGCTCGACCCTCCTCGTTCCCATCTGCCTCTTCGCCTCCCTGTCTGATCTAAATTATCAGTTTAGAATCTGTTTTAAATTTTATCTTATTTTTTCATTTTGCACAATAAAACTTTTCACTGCTGGTTTTGTCTCCATTTTCCTCATCGTCATCTGAATTTTATTCTGTCTGATACACACCTGGCTTCGCCTATACCAGTGGTTCTTAACCTTGTTGGCGGTACTGAACCCCACCAGTTTCATATGTGTATGCACCGAACCCTTTATTGAAAAATAAAATATGATCTCCGCCCATCAAAACTACGTATATTTTTATGTGAGGTGTGCATCCGAGTGCGTGCCTGCACATCTGTGTGTGCGCGCGCGTGTGTCTGTATGTGTGTGTATTTACATTTTATTTACATCTTATGTATTATTTTTGAATGATTAGTAGTTATTATAAGCATTTATAGCATTGAATATGTATTTATTGATATTATATACACATAGACATGTATGTATATGTCAGTCAGCGGGGGGTTGATCCTACTTCGCAAATCATGCAGATAGGAAGCTGACTAGCATCACGTTCCGTTATATATGTGAATCAATATTGTACATATTCGTCCGACCACTTTCTTTTTTTGCTCAACAGTAAGAATTAAAACGTTCAGAAAGAAATCACACCACATACCATCATGACAGTCACAAGTCGACTACTGAGCGCACCAAATTTCCTCCAGCACAGATTGGCCAAGCAATGTAGCATGATCACCTGCAGCCAGTGATGGCCAAGTGGGGCGTGTCATCATGAATATGAGTCGGGTGTGTGTCTTGACCTCCGCCGGACCCCTGAGACTGACTCACCGAACCCCTAGGGTTCGATCGAACCCATGTTAAGAACCACTGGTCTATACAGTACTTACGAAACATTTTCCTAAGTTTTCGTCCCTGGGATATGAAAACAACCTCCTTACAAAAAGCGCCAAATGCGCCATTCAAAATTCAAACGCGCCAATCAAAATTTCACATGATGCGCGAGTTGCTCTCATTGGCTGTCTCCCAACATCCCGCCCCGCTGGCCTCCCATTGGCCAGGAGGCAGCTGAACGTTACCCATACTTCCTGTACCCATACTTCCTGTTTGTCACATGCGTGAAGGAGAGTTGACTTTTGGCTTGTTTTGAGATTGATCATGCAGCATTATATTTCGTTATTGCCGAAACCCCTGTACAATCGGGACAATATTGAACCAGAAGGAGACTTTAAAGCGGAAATACAGTGATGGAGGCGATTATTTTGGCACGATATTAAAACAGAGTACTCCGTGGAAGAAGACCTACGATCTCACAAGGAAGCAAGTTAATATTGAATGAGGACCTCTGATCTTTCAAACAGGTACTGTAATTCCACTTTAAATAAAACATCCTGTCCATTTAAACATTTAAATAGAATTTTTCTGTTAGCTGCGCGTTGCATGTGGGTGGGCCCGAGTTTTGTGTATGTGTGTGTGTGTGTGTGTGTGTGTGTGTGTGTGTGTGTGTGTGTGTGTGTGTGTGTGTGTGTGAGAGAGAGAGGTAGACAGACTCCCTACAGAGTCAATCAGAGATGAAAGGGCACTTAACTCTTTATTTTTAGTTTAGTTTTTTTAAGTTGTTTAATTCAGTAACTGTTTAATAAATGTGGCGCATGTGAGCAAAACATGGCTCATCTCTGTCTCCGATCCCTCAAGGAATCAAGTTAAAGTTGAGTTTGGACCTCCGATCTGTCAAGCAGGGAATGCGGTGTGAATTCCACGTCTTAAAATGCTCAGGCATCCTGCTTGTAGGCGGAGCCCACAATACCACAATAAACATTTAATGTGTATACAATACACCTTTAATGTATACTGTATTGTGTCTGTGTGAGAAGAGAGCAAGAGAGAGGTAGAGAGAGACAAGTGTGTCTGTGTGTGTGTGTGTGTGTGTGTGTGTGTGTGTATGTGTGTGTGTGTGTGTGTGTGTTAATAAAAAATGTTTAATAACGGTTAAATTAATAAATATGTTAATAAAATGTTTAAATGGCTTAATAAATGATTTTCTTTAACTTTTAACACGTTTTATACAAAATTGGTGTACTTTTATCATTTTTAAGGGTTTATGGGGTAGTCTTGGGAGCCTTGAAACGAATCAGGCGTTTTACATCTAAAATGCGTCCCTACTTATGAAACTCCCGCGTTACGAAAAAGGCTCTGGAACGGACTAATTTCGTAAGTAGGGGCCGACTGTACTGAACTTCTCTATGTTTATGGGTTCTTTAGCAAAGGATGGCATGTTTATGAGGAAATGAATCAGAAGTGAATCATCTTTATCATATTCTGGGATCTCAGGGGCAGCAGCCTAAGCGGTGCAATCCAGATGTTTTTCTCCCTAGCCACTTCCTTCATCTCTTCCGGAAGATCACCGAGGCATTTCCAGACCAGCCGAGAGACAATCCCTCTAGCAGGTTCTGGGTCAACCCCGGGGTCTCTTCTTGATTGGACATGCCCGAAACACCACAACAGGGAGTTTTTCGGGAGGAATTCTAACCAGATGTCTGAGCCACCTCACCTGGACCCTCTCAATGCAGAGGAGCAGTGGTTCTGGTCCAAGCTCCTCCCTGATGACTGAGCTTCTCACCTTATCTCTAAGGGAGAGCTCCGCCACCCTGCCAAGGAAGCTCATTTCAGCCACTTGCGTCCACGATCTTATTCTTTCGGTCAGTACCCAAAGCTCATGACCATAGTTGAGGGTTGGAACGTAGATTGACTGATAAATTGAGAGCTTTGCATTGCGCCTTAGCTCCATGTTCACCATGGAACAAGCTCTACCTTACACCAGAGGCTGCAGCTGGTCAGGAGTCATGCGGCCAGGACAAAAATCACATTTTTCCTCCTGAGTCTGAGGTTCAACCATCAGTCGGATCCTCCTCTCCAGTTCTCCTGCATAAACATTTGTGGGTAGGCTGAGTAGTGTGACAACCTCCAGTCACCAATTTTAATTTTTTAAAGGGGAACTGCCACCCCTGTTTGCCCGCTGTACAACCTAAGACAATCCTACAACATCCAGAGCCATGAGGGGAAGTCTGTGTGTCTATTCAGAGAAGATCGCGTCCACACCAAGAGCCCGGTCATCGAGAATTTTTTTAACTAACTCGGCGACTTCTACCAAACTGATGGGCTGATCTTCTTCTGAAACGCCTGGCTCTTCCTCTTCCACAGAGTGTGTATTGGTGGGATTGAGGAGGTCCTCGAAGTATTCCTTCCACCTACTGACAACATCCCAGTTAAGGTGAGTAGCTCCTCACTTCCACTGTATACAGTATTTGTGGAGAACTACTTTCTCCTCTTGGGGCCGGTGGTAAGGGTGCTGTGCTCCTGATCAAAAGGTTGTGAGTTCGAATCCCACTGAGACCCTCACTGTGCTAAGACGCCTGGGCAAGGTCTCAACCACAAGTGTGCCTCTGTTCACTCAGCAGTATAAATGGGTACCAGTAAAAATATACTGGAAGGGTAACTTGCTGGACTAACTAGTGTCCCATCCAGGAGGAGTTGAACTCCTAGTCGCTTCATGCTACGGAAACTGGGGATAAGCATCGGCCTGGTGAGCCACTATGGCTCGGGTATAAAAGCCCAACAGACTTACCTTTACTTACCTTTTACTCTGGTGGTCCAGAACCTTTTCGAGGCCCGAAGTTCATTCCATTTACTCCCGAGATTTTGCATAAACAAAGACTTGGGCCGCAGCCCATTTGGCTTGTTGTGAGTTCCACAGGCCAAAAGAACTCACTAGGAATCCTTCAGCTGGATTTCCCCCCTCACCACAAGTGTTCACCACCGGGTTCAGGGGTGACCACCACCACAAACACTGATGACCTGGCTACAGCTCCGGGCTGCTGCCTCAAAAACAAAGAAGTAGAGCATGGCCCATTTAGACTCTATGTTCCCAGCCTCCATTGGGATGTGATTGTAGCTTTGCTGGAGGTGGGAGTTGGAGGTCTTTCTGACAGCAAACTTTGACAAATGTTCCCAGCAGACCCTGACTAGACACTAGGGTCTGCCAGGTTTGGAGGGTGGCCTCCCCCGCTATTGGAGCCAGCTCACCACCAGGTGGTGATTGGTTGACAGTTGATCGGCGTGTCCAGAATATGTGGCCAGAAGTCCAATGACATGACTACAAAGTTGATCATCGAACTGTGGCCTAGGGTGTCTTAGTGCCAAGTGTACTGATGGACATCTTTATGTTTAAACATGGTGTTTGTGATGGACAAACCATGAAAGAGCACAGAAGTTCAACAGCGAAATACCATTCAGAATCAGATCGAAGAGGCTGTACATATCAATCATACTCATCCAGATCACACTGTTGTTGCCCACATGAATGTTGAAGTATACCAGAACAACAAGGGAGTTCCCAGTAGGAGCAACCCCTAGCACACCCCATAGGGACACCAAAAATGGTGGGTACTCTGAATTGTCATTTGGTTCATAAGCACAGTCAAGAACCATTCTCTCCACCTGGAGATAGAGGGAGACTACCATTTCATCTACTGGGGAGAACCCCACCATATACATGTGCACCGAGATGAGGGCAATATGGATGCTCACACCAGCTGACTGCTTTGTATGGATCAGGCTGGCAGAACCCACACCTTCAGCTGCCACCCAGCTCATATTGCATTTGACCCACAGGTGGTGGGTCCGTCACAGGGCAGACCCATGTGTCTCCATGTGTCGAAGTCTAACCACCAGAAGCTTGCCTTCGAGTCTCTTTGCCTGGCTTGGTTCTAGACCCTGGTGACCACTTCCAAGCAAAGAAAACAGTCCTTGGACTCAATTTTTCTGACAGAGGTATCCGTCTAGATTTTCACTTAGGATCTGCTTATGTTGGGTGACCTTACCGGGGCATAATTCACCCTGCAGTTTAGCTCCTCGGATAAGTATGACACGCAAACCCCTCCACCAGTTAATCATCACTCTCTCTCTCTCTCTCTCTCTCTATCTCTCGCTCTCTCTCTCTCTCTCTCTCTCTCTCTCTCTCTCTGTGTGTGTGTGTGAGAGTGAAAAGTGTGTGTATGCGAAAAAGTCTGTAATTCTGAAAAGTGTGGGTTAAATGTGTGTGTGTGTGTGTGTGTGTGTGTGTTTGTGTGAAGTCTGTGCAAAAGTCTGTGTATGTGTTTATGTGCAAAATGTCTGTGTGTAAATGTTAAAAGTGTGTGTGTGTGTGTGTGTCTGTGAGTGTGAAACGCATGTTTGTGTTTATGTTTAAAAAAATTTTGTCTGTGTGTATGTGTGTGTGTGTGTGTGTGTGTGTGTGTGTGTGTGTGTATTTAGTAGGGACAAGTCTGTGGGGGGGTTGTCTATGTGTGTGAAGTGTGTGTGTGTGTGTGTGTGTGTGTGTGTGTGTGTAAGAGAGAGAGAGTGAGTGAGTGAAAAGTCTGCACACACACAGACGAAGACACTCAAACACACACTTTTCACACATACAAAGTTTTCACAAATACACACATTTCACAGAAAAACTTTTCACACACACAAACACTTTACACACACACAAACTTTTCACAAATATACACAAACTTTTGACGCACACATTTCGCACAGACTTTTCACTCACACACATACCCATAGACACACACACACACACACACAGACTTTTCACACACAAGCACAGACAAAGATATTTCACAGGCACGCACACACCCACAGACAAAACAAACTTATCACAAATACAGACAGAGACCTTTCACACATTTTGCACACAAACACAAAGACTTTTCACAGACACACACACACACAAACCCCCACACACATGGACTTTCTCTAACAGACACACAGACTTTTCACACACACACACACACTTTTCACACACAAGCACAGAGAATATTTCACATGCACACACAGACACACACAGACACACACAAACAAACTTTTTGCAAACACAGACAGAGACCTTTCGCACATTTCACACAAAAAACAGAATGACTTTTCACACACACACACTTTCTCTCACAGACACATAGACAGACTTTTCACACACACACACACACACACACACACACACACACACACACACACACACACACACACAAGCACAGACAAAGATATTTCACATGCCCACACAGACACACACAAACAAACTTTTCACGAAAACAGACAGAGACCATTCACACATTTCGCACACAAACACAAAGACTTTTCACACACACACACACACACACAGACACATAAACTTTCTCTCACAGCCACACAGACAGACTTTTCACACACGCGCGCACACACACACACACACACACACACACACACACACACACACACACACACACACAGACAAAGATATATCACATGCCCACACAGACACAGACAGTGTCTCCCTGTACTCCTGTTTACTCTCTTCAGTCCTCTCTGTGTCCCACTTCTTCTTAGCTAACTTCTTCATTTGTACACACTCTTGCACTTCCTCATTCCACCACCAAGTCTCCTTATCTACTCTCCTTCCACATGACACACCAAGTACTCTCCTACCTGTCGCCCTGATCACATTATCTGTAGTTGTCCAGTCATTTAGAAGCACTTCCCGACCACCCAAAGCCTGTTTCAACTCCTCCTTGAAGACCACCCGACACTCTTCCTTTTTCAGCTTCCACCACTTTGTGTTCTGCTCTACCTTTGCCTTCTTCACCTTCCTCACCATCAGCATCATCCTGCACACCACCATCCTATGCTGTTTGGCAACATTCTCTCACCTACTATGACTTTGCAGTCACTGACTTCCTTCAAATTACATTGCGTGCACAAGATGTAGTCTACCTGTGTGCTCCTACCTCCGCCTTTATAAGTCACCCTATGCTCCTGTCTCTTCTGGAAGAAAGTATTTACCACAGCCATTTCCATCCTTTTTGAGAAATCTACCAAAATCCTGTCCTTCTGTGTTCCTGTCCTGGATACCAAACCTGCCCATCACTTCCTCGTCCCCTCTGTTCCCTGCACCAACATGTCCATTGAAGTCTGCACCAATGACCGCTCTGTCACCTCTGGGGGTACTCTGCATCACTTCATCTAACTCACTCCAGAATCTCTCCTTCTCTTCTCACTCACATCCTGTCTGTGGGGCATAAGCACTAACAACATTGAACATCACACCTTCAATTTCTAACTTGAGACTCATCACTCTGTCTGACACTCTTTTCACTTCTAGAACATTCCTGACAAACTCCTCCTTCAAAGTGACTCCTACTCCATTTCTCTTCCCATCCACACCATGACAAACAGCTTAAACCTGCTCCTAAGCTTTTAGCCTTGCTACCTTTCCACCTGGTCTCCTGAACACACAGTATGTCCACCTTCCTCCTCTGCATCATGTCAGCCAGCTCTCTACCTTTTCCTGCCATAGTTCCAACATTCAAAGTCCCTACTTTCAGTTCTAGACTCATGCCTTTCCTCTTCTCTCTCTGCCCACGAACACGCCTCCCACCGCTCCTTCTTCGACGTCTTCGACCAACAGTAGTCCAATTTCCACCAGCACCCTGTTGGTTAACAGCACTGATGGTGGTTGTTGTTAACCCGGGCCTCGACTGAGCAGGTATGAGATTCTTTCTTGTGATTCGCATATTTTATTTGGCATTTGTTTTACAACGGATGCCCTTCCTGACGCAGCCCTCTGCATTTATTCGGGCTTGGGACCAGTGTGAGGGAGAGACACTGGTTTGTGCCCCCCCCCCTCCTCCCACACAGCTGCATTGGCGCTCTCTCTCTCTCTCTCTCTGTGTTTTTGTGTGTGTGTGTGTGTGTGTGTGTGAAAAGCATGTGTGTATGTGTTAACTCTTTCTCTGTCTGTGTGTATGTATTTGTCCCTGTCTGTATGTGAAAAGTGTGTTTGTGTGTGTGTGTGAGAGTTTGAGAGAGAGAGAGAGAGAGAGAGAGAGATAAAGAGAGAAGTGTATGTGTGTGTCTGTTTGTGAGTGCATTTCACACACACACTCTCTCTCTCTCTCTCTCTCTTTCTCTTTTTCTCTCTCTGTGTGTGCTTGTGTGTGTTTGTGTGAAATTCTTTGTGTGTTTGTGTGAGTGTGAAAAGTCGGTGTGTGAGAGTGAAAGATTTGTGTGCGTGAATGAGTGAAAAGTCTCTGTGAGAAAAGTATGCATTCTCTCTTTATCTATCTATCTATCTTTCTCTCTCTCTCTCTCTCTCTCTCTCTCTCTCTGTGTGTGTATGCGCGTGTGTGTCTGTGTGTGAACAGTCAGCGTGTGTGTGTGTGTGTGTGTGAAATTCTGTTTGCATTTGTTTGTGTGTGTGTGTGTGTGTGTGTGTGTGTGTGTGTGTGTGTGTGTGTGAACAGTCAGTGCGTGTGTGTGTGAAATTCTGTTTGTGTGTGTGTGTGTGTGTGTGTGTGTGTGTGTGTGTGTGTGTGTCTGCATTTCTCTCTCTCTCTCTCTCTGTGTGTGTGAGAAGTCTCTGTTTGTCTAAGAACAGTCTTTGTGTGTGTGTCTGTGTGTGAAAGGCATTTTTTTGTATGTTTAAGAAAAAATCTGTGTGTGTGTGTGTGTGTGTTTCTCTCTGTGTGAAAAGTCTCTTTGTGTGTAAAAAGTATGAGTGTGTAAAGTCTGTGTTTCTATGAAAAGTGTATGTGTTGAAAATCTGTGTGTGTAAAACATCTGTGTGTTGTGTGTGTGTGGTGTTTCTGTGTGTTTTTTTGTGTGTAAGTTAAAAGAGCGTATCTCTGTGTGTGAATGTGTGACAATTCTTTGCATGTGTGTGTCGTTGGAAAATGTCTGTGTGTGTGAAAAGTATAATTTGTTTATGTCTGTAAAGTCTGCTTTTGAGTGTATGTGAAAATTCTTTGTGTGTCTGTGGGAAAATGTGTGTGCTTGCATCTTTATATCTCTGTCTCGCTCTCAATCTCACTGTGTGTCATGTGTGGGTCTGTCTATTTTTTCTCTGCTGTGGGGTGAAAATTCTTTGTGTGTCTGTGTGTTTGTCGCTTTGTGTGTGAAGTCTGTGTGTCTATGAAATGTGTGTGTGTGAAAAGTCTGTGTGAAAAGTCTTTGTTTGTGTGTTAAAACTATGTCTGTATAAAGTCTGTCTATGTGAAAAGCGTGTCTGTAAAAGGTCTGTGCATATCTGTGTGTTTGTATCTGTGTGTGTGTGTGTGTGTGTGTGTGTGTGTCTGTGTGTGTGTGTGTGTGGGTGTGATAAGTCTATACAGTATGATGTGTGTGTGTATGAGAGAGATGTGTGTGTGTATGAGAGAGATGTGTGTGTGTGTGTGTGTGTGTGTGTGTGTATGGGTATGTTTGTGTGTCTGTGTGTGAATGAGTGGCAAGTCTATGTTTGTGTGCATGTGAGTGGGTGTGAAAACTGTATGTGTGTTTGTTTGAAAAGTAGCTGTGTTTGTGTTTTTGTGTGTGTTAGTGCCAAGTGTGTGTGTGTGTGTGTGTGTGTGTGTGTGTGTGTGTGTGTGTGTGTGTGTGTGTGTGTGTGTGTGTGTGTGTGTGTTAAAAGTCTTTCTCTTTCCAACTGGATTCCAAATAAGTTGGGACACTATACAGATTGTGAATAAAAACTGAATGCATTCATGTGGAAGTACCACATTTCAGTATTTTATTCCAAATAGAATATAGATGACAAGCCAAAAGTTTAAACTGAGAACATGTACCGTTTTAAGGGAAACATATGTTGATTTTAAATTTCATGGTGTCAACAAATCTCAAAAAAGTTGGGACAGGTAGATAATAAGAGTCTGACAAAGTCAATTGCACTTATAAGGAACAGCTGGAAGACCAATTACCACTTATGAGGTCCAATGGCAACATGACTGAGTATACTATACATATATATATATATATGAGTATACATATAGTATGACTGAGTATGAGTTCTCAGAG
>CM045749.1:1532500-1540000 GCA_024760905.1 Plotosus lineatus
AAATTGAAGGTGTGATGGTCAATGTTGTTAGTGCTTATGCCCCACAGACAGGATGTGAGCGAGAAGAGAAGGAGAGATTCTGGAGTGACTTAGATGAAGTGATGCAGAGTACCCCCAGAGGTGAAAGAGTGGTCATTGGGGCAGACTTCAATGGACATGTTGGTGCAGGAAACAGAGGGAACGAGGAAGTGATGGGTAGGTTTGGTATCCAGGACAGGAACACAGAAGGACAGATGTTGGTAGATTTTGCAAAAATGATGGAAATGGTTGTGGTGAATACTTTCTTCCAGAAGAGAGAGGAGCATAGGGTGACTTATAAAAGTGGAGGTAGGAGCACACAGGTAGACTACATCTTGTGCAGGCGATGTAATTTAAAGGAAGTCAGTGACTGCAAAGTAGTAGCGGGTGAGAGTGTTGCCAAACAGCATAGGATGGTGGTGTGCAGGATGATGCTGATGGTGAGGAAGGTGAAGAAGGCAGAGCAGAAGACAAAGTGGTGGAAGTTGAAAAAGGAAGAGTGTCGGGTTGTCTTCAAGGAGGAGTTGAAACAGGCTTTGGGTGGTCACGAAGTGCTTCCAGATGACTGGACAACTACAGCTAATGTGATCAGGGAGACAGGTAGGAGAATACTTGGTGTGTCATCTGGAAGGAAAGTATATAAGGAGACTTGGTGGTGGAATGAG
This sequence comes from Plotosus lineatus, assembly GCA_024760905.1. NCBI lineage: Eukaryota > Metazoa > Chordata > Actinopteri > Siluriformes > Plotosidae > Plotosus > Plotosus lineatus. Next base: position 1,533,184 of record CM045749.1, read on the forward strand.
GAAGTGCAGGAGTGTGTACAAAGGAAGAGGTTAGCTAAGAAGAAGTGGGACATTGAGAAAACCAAAGAGAGTAAACAGGAGTACAGGGAGACACAGCGTAAGGCAAAGGTAGCAGTGTCAAAGGCTAAACAGCGCGCGTTTGATGACTTGTATGCTCGGTTGGAAAGTAAAGAGGGAGAAAATGATTTATACAGGTTAGCACAGCAGAGAAATAGAGATGGGAAGGCCGTGCGGCAAGTTAGATTGATAAAGGACAGAGAGGGAAATGTATTGACTGATGACAGAAGTGTGCTGGGAAGATGGAAAGAGTACTTTGAAAAGCTGATGAATGAGGAAAATGAGAGAGAAAAAAGAGTAGGAGAGGTGACTGTTGAGGACCAGGAAGTAGCAAAGATTAGTAAGGGTGAAGTGAGGAGGGCATTGAAGAGGATGAAGAATGGAAAGGCAGTTGACCCTGATGACATACTGGTGGAGGTATGGAAGTGTCTAGGAGAGGTAGCAGTAGATTTTCTGACAAGAACATTTAACAAGGTCTTAGAGAGTGAGAGGATGCCAGAGAAATGGAGGAGAAGTGTGCTGGTGCCCATTTTTAAGAACAAGGGAGACGTGCAGAGTTGTGGCAACTACAGAGGGATAAAGTTGATGAGCCATAGTTATGGGAAAGAATAGTGGAAGCTAGACTAAGGGCAGAGGTCAGCATTTGTGAACAACAGTTTGGTTTCATGCCAAGAAAGAGCACCACAGATGCAGTGTTTGCCTTGAGGATGTTAATGGAGAAGTACAGAGAAGGTCAGAGGGAGCTGCATTGTGCCTTTGTGGATCTGGAGAAAGCACATGACAGGGTGCCGAGAGAAGAACTGTGGTCTTGCATGAGGAAGTCTGGAGTGGCAGAGAAGTATGTTAGAGTGGTGCAGGACATGTATGAGAGATGTAAGACAGTGGTGAGGTGTGCTGTCGGTGTGACAGAAGAGCTCAAGGTGGAGGTGGGACTGCATCAAGGGTCAGCTCTCAGCCCCTTCTTGTTTGCTGTGGTGATGGACAGGCTGACAGACGAGGTTAGACAAGATTCCCCATGGACTATAATGTTTGCAGATGACATCGTGATCTGTATTGAGAGCAGAGAACAAGTGCAGGAAAATTTAGAGAGGTGGAGGTATGCCCTGGAAAGGAGGGGAATGAAGATTAGCCTCAGTAAGACAGAATACATGTGCATGAATGACAAGGACCCAAGAGGAACAGTGAGATTACAGGGAGCAGAGATAAGAAAGGTGGAGGATTTTAAGTAATTAGGCTCAACAATCCAGAGCAATGGAGAGTGTGGAAAAGAGTTCAAGAAGCGTGTGCAGGCAGGTTGGAATGGTTGGAGAAAAGTGTCCGGTGTGATGTGTGATAAGAGGGTATCGGCAAGAATGAAAGGAAAAGTGTACAAGACGGTGTTGAGGCCAACGATGTTGTATGGTTTAGAAACAGTGGCCCTGGGGAAAAGACAGGAGGCAGAGCTGGAGGTAGCAGAGATGAAAATGTTGAGGTTCTCTTTGGGAGTAACAAGGATGGATAGGATCAGGAATTAATACATCAGAGGAACAGCACATGTAAGATGTTTTGGAGACAAAGTCAGAGAGGCTAGATTTAGATGGTTTGGACATGTACAGATTAGGGATAGTGAGTATATTGGTAATAGGATGCTGAGGCTGGAACTACCAGGCAGAAGGCCTAGAGGAAGACCAAAGAGACGATTCATGGATGTGATGAAGTAGGACATGAAGGTCGTTGGTGTAAGAGAAGAAAATGCAAAGGATAGGGTGAGATGGAGGCAGATGATTCGCTGTGGCGACCCCTGAAGGGAAAAGCCGAAAGGAAAAGAAGATGTGTTTATTTGTTAATATTGTAACTGGAGTGTACATTGAATTCCTTCGTCAGTGTCTGAGCATGACAGTGTCTGAGTGTGCAGTGTTTTAGCGTCTCTGTATCTCAACGTCTCAGTTACATTGCATTACATTGCATCATTAGGTGTGAGTGTGAAGGTTGTATGTTGGTCCTGCAGTGGACTGACGAGCTCACATGAGTTTACCCTGCCTGCTTCCCATAATCGGTTGAGATAGGCTCTAGTCTCCCTGTGACCCCTGCAAGGCAAAACTTTTGCTATCACACACACACACACACACACACACACACACACACACACACACATGCACACATACACACACTTGTAGTTGAGCGTGATTATGTACTGGAGTGATATAGATGAGGTTGAGTAACTGTTCAAACCAAGAATTTCCATCACATGTTCATGCTTCGGCATCATGATAGTTGTCACTTTCACCCCACAGCAAGAAGATTACAGTTTGAGTTTAATAGGTTTCTATGTGTAATGTGCATGTTTTCTCTGTGCTTGTGTCAGTTTTCTCTTGGTACTCCAGTTTTCTTGCACAGTCTAAAAATGTGTAAATTAAGTGAAAATTTGACTCTTGATCCCTCATAGCTGTTAGTGTGAATGGTTGTTTTAGTATAGTAAGAGACTGATGAATGATTTAGGATGGAACCCCACCCCCTTCTCACCATGGAATGGCTCCAGCTTCTGGTACCCTGATGAATAAAGTAATGTGTGACTGGATGGATGGAATGGATGCATTGATAGATGGGATGGATAGAAGTCTTGATTGAATTAATCAATTGGATGAGTGGGATAGATGGATATATAAGACGGATGAATGGATGGGGTAGATGGACATATGAGATGGATAGATATACTGTAAGGGCTGGGGCAGTGGTGGTCTAGTGGTATAGGGCGCTGGATCGCTGATCCAAAGGTTGGGGGTTCGAGTCCCACTCTCCACAAGGTTGTCACTGTTCCCCCAGTGCAGCTAACTGGGTTATCAAAGGCCGGCCATGTCTGTCACTGTCTATGGTGAGAGGCATGTAAAAGAACCATTGCTGACTGTCGTAAGGAGTAGGCTGCAAAGTCGTCAGCGTGTTTCTGTCCCTTGCTAAAAAGGGTTGTGACAGGAAGGGCATCCGACCTAAAAACCTCTGCCAAATCAAACGTGCAAATCAGACAATTCGCTGTGGCAACTCCCGAGTAAAAGGGAAAAAGCCGAAAGGAAGACAGACAGACAGATATACTGTAAGGGGTGGGTGGATGGATGGTTGGATAAGTATTTGAGATGAATGGATAGGATGAATGGATGGATGCTCTCACGGTTATGCATGGTGTTAATTTTGTTTCTGGGAGAAGTGTTTGTGTAGTCTATTCCAGATTAAATCCACATCCAAATTATAAAAATAATTTGGATAGCTTGAGCCGCTCGTTGTCTTGGGAGACTTCAACGCCCATGTGGGCAACGATAGTGTGACCTGGAAGGGTGTGATCGGTAGGTACGGCCTCTCCAGTCTGAATCCGAATGGTGTGTCGTTGTTGGACTTCTGTGCTCGTCATAGTTTGTCTATCATGAACACCATGTTCGAACATAAGGGTGTCCATAAGTGCACTTGGCACCAGGACACCCTAGGTCGCAGTTCAATGATTGACTTTGTAGTCGTGTCATCGGACTTGCGACCATATGTTCTGGACACTCGGGTGAAGAGAGGAGCTGAGCTGTCTACCGATCACTACCTGGTGGTGAGTTGGCTTCGGTGGTGTGGGAGGTTGCCTTCCAGACCTGGCAGGCCCAAACGTGTAATCAGGGTCTGCTGGGAACATTTGGCGGAGCCCCCTGTCCGAGAGGCCTTTAACTCCCACCTCCGGCAGAGCTACAACCACGTTCCGGAGGAGGCGGGGGACATGGAATCCGAATGGGCCATGTTTCGTGCCTCCATTGCTGAGGCGGCAGCCCATAACTGTGGCCGTAAGGTCGTCGGTGCTTGTCGTGGCGGCAATCCTCGAACCCGGTGGTGGACACCTGCGGTGAAGGGGGCCGTCCAGATGAAGAAGGAGGCCTATCGGGTTTTATTAGCCTGTGGGACTCCTGAGGCAGCAAACGGGTACCGGCAGGCCAAACGTGCTGCAGCCGAGGCTGTCGCAGATGCAAAATCTCGGGCATGAGAGGAGTTCGGTGAGGGCCTGGAGAGTGATTATCGGTTGGCCTCAAAAAGGTTCTGGGCCACCATCCGACGCCTCAGGAGGGGGAAGCAGTTCTTCACAAACACTGTTTACAGTGAAGGTGGGGAGCTGCTTAGCTTGACTGGGGATGTTGTCGAGAGGTGGAGGGAATACTTTGAGGACCTCCTCAATCCCACCAACATGCCCTCCGTGGAGGAGGAAGACCCTGGGGGTTCGGGTGAGGGTCCGCCCATCACTGGAGTGGAGGTCACTGAGGTTGTCAAAAAGCTCCTCGGTGGTCGAGCTCTGGGGTTGGACGAGATCCGCCCGGAATATCTCAGGGCTCTGGATGTTGTAGGACTGTCTTGGTTGACACGTCTCTGCAACATCGTGTGGTCATCAGGGGCTGTACCTCTGGATTGGCAAACTGGGGTGGTGGTCCCAATTTTTAAGAAGGGGGACCGGAGGGTGTGTTCCAATTATCGGGGAATTACACTCCTCAGCCTACCTGGGAAAGTCTATGCAGGGGTACTAGAGAGGAGGATCTGACTGACAGTTGAACCTCGGATTCAGGAGGAACAATGTGGTTTTCGTCCTGGCCGCAGCACTCTTGACCAACTCTATACGCTCCACAGGATTCTGGAGGGGGCGATGGGAGTTTGCCCAATCTGTCCACATGTGCTTTGTGGATTTGGAGAAGGTGTCCCTCGAACGATCTTGTGGGGCGTGCTCCAAGAGTACGGCGTTCCGGATCCGTTGCTACGAGCTATTCGGTCGCTGTATCATCGGAGCCAGAGTTTGGTCCATATTGGTAACAGCAGATCAGATTCGTTTCCAGTGGGAGTTGGGAGTCCGCCAAGGCTGTCCTTTGTCACCGATTCTGTTCATAATTTTTATGGACAGAATTTCTAGGCGCAGTCGAGGCGATGAGGGGTTCTGGTTTGGTGGCCATCGGATATCGTCTCTGCTTTTTGCGGATGATGTTGTCCTTTTGGCTTCATCAAGTCGGGCCCTCCAGCTCTCATTGGAGCGATTCGCAGCTGAGTGCGAAGCAGCCAGGATGAAGATCAGTACCTCCAAGTCCGAGGCCATGAGTTCTCGAACTTGATGATGCTACCATCTTCTTATGTTTTGTTGCACAGCTTGGTCCATAAGACCAATACCTACAAGTTTTCACCCATCATCACACTACGCTTCCACATCCTATCCATCCTGCTGACTTGTATTTCTTTAACAGTCCCTTGACAGCCACCTGGGTGACCTTCTGGTGCCTTCTGGACATGCCTCTTGCACCTCAACGTTCTCCCGTCTTCTCCTTGAGACTTGCCTGGGTATTTTTCAAATCATTCATGGTACTGGAGCGCCTCCCTGATGGTAGATAGTGCTGATGGGGAGTTTGTGATGTTTCTACCATGCATAGCAATGCTGCTCAGGCAACAAGGCAGTCCAGGAATCTTGGAAATAAAGATTTTGTTGCTGTTCATGAGATTCTCCACTGAGAAGAACAGGAATTTGTATTGCAGTAAGTTGTACAGGCTGGAAGAAAAGACCTAGAATTTGGTCCAACTGTTGTGAACAATGCTTCCAAATTCTGGCTTTTATGTTTTAAAGTATTTAATGATCAAACATTCAGGCTTTCCACTGGTTCCTCTGTAATGTGATGAATGAAATTGGATTTCTATTATCTTCAGTAGAACTTATCAAGTCCTCCCTTGCTTTGGCAAAAGGAAATCTTCTTTCAAATCCACCTACAGCTATGTGCTGACTGGGAAGTACTATGGACGAAGGTCTCATTTTTGTTCAGTAGATCATAAGAACCTTCTTAGACTAAAGTTATTAAAGTTCATTATAAGGTCTGTAGACCCGCTGCTTCACAGAAACTGCAAAAATGAGTAAGATTTGGACAACTGGGTCTAGATGAGTGATCATAAGAGCATGTCCTAGACACTCTCAGAAGCTCTCAGATGTTGTGTAAAACTGGTATTCTGGATTTAAATGCCCCCAGATACATGTATCTCTTTGTCGGCTGTGAGAGGCATGTAAAGGAAGGATTTGAAAAGAATATAGATCACTGGATTGCCATTAGATTGTTACTGCAATGTGATAGCTTGGCAAGCTGTCCAGGGTGTACCCCACCCTCGTCCAGAGTCAAGCTTAGATGAGCACCAACTCCCTTGTGACCCTAATTAGGATTAAGTGGTTCATAAATTATGATTAAGTGGTTCATGGATGAATTTAGATAGATGGGACTGTCATGACAACTGTGAGCCTGGAATGTTTCCTATGGGAGACTGAAGAGATCATTTAGGGGAAGTAAAGACAGATGAATGCTTGGAATGTGGTAGCTAAACACAGAAAAACTGTAATTTGAAAAGAAAAAAGTTACATGGATGAAACTGTGGAAATGTGAATATGACAATACAGTGTATAACATGATAATGATCTGGTAATATGATGTAGCAAAAAGGAGGTTGAAGAGAACACCACAAACCACCACACACAACTTAGAACTACAATTTGGCCTTGAGTAGCAGTAGATTTTGCAAAACCAATCTGAAGATCCACTAGACCAGGATGAAATGCCTGAAGTGGTTGCACATGAGACAGGAGGAACCAGGGCCAGAGTACAGAGACAAGAACCTTCAAAGAATACAAGCTTCCGAACTTCTGCAGATCTTTAGGTCCAAATTCTGCAAGGGTGCACTTTGACTGAAGATTAATGGAGCTATGAGTTCAGTTCTGGAACTTTATGAACCTCTCCAAACATATGAGCAGCAT
>CM045749.1:1542500-1580000 GCA_024760905.1 Plotosus lineatus
GACAGACATTAAACCATTTTATTAACATATTTATTAATTAAACCATTATAAAACATTTCTATTAACACACACACACACACACACACACACACCTGTCTCTCTCTCTCTCTCTCTCTCTCTCTCTCTCTCTCTCTCTCACACACACACACACACAGACACACACTACAGTACGCATTAAATGTGTATTGTATACACATTAAATGTTTATTGTGGCCCTGCGGGCCACGCTCACAAGCCGGATTTCAAAGTGCATTCCCTGCTTGACAGATCTGAGGTCCAAACTCAACTTTAACTTGATTCCTTGAGGGATCGGAGGTCCAGATGCGCCACATTTATTAAACATTTACTGAATTAAACAACTTATAAAACTAAACTAAAAACTAAACAGTTAAGCTTCCTTCTCTCTCTCTCTCGCTCTCTCTCTCTCTCTCTCTCTCTCTCTTTCTCTCTCTCTCTCTCTCTCTCTCTCTCACACACACACACACAAAACGCACAGCTGACGGAACAATTCTATTTAAATGTTTAAATGGACGGGGTGTTTTATTTAAAGCGGAATTATGGTCTTCTCCCAAGCAGCACTTTGTTTTAATATCGTGGCGAAATAATCGCCTCCGTCACTGTATTTCCGCTTTATGGTCTCCTTCTGGTTCAATATCGTCTCTATTGTAGAGGGGTTTCGGAGATAACGAAATATAACGCTGCATGATCAATCTCAAAACAAGCCAACAGTAAACTCTCCTTCAGTCGTGTGACAAACAGGAAATTGAGGAAGTCGGAGGCTAGCGGGGTGGGATGTTGGGAGACAGCCAATGAGACAGCAACTCGTGCATCGTGTGAAATTTTGATTGACACGTTTGAATTTTGAATGGCGCATATTGCACTTTTCGTAAGAGGAGGTTGTTTTCAGAATGTGAAGTTTTTGTACCCAGGGGGTTTTGTAAGTAGGGGGCCAACTGTACTTCGTCTGCTTCTGTGCCTAGTCTGCATCTTCAGCAGGTATCTCAGGGTCATCAGCTTTTCGCCCCTAAACCTGAACGCTTCACATGAGTGGGGCAGCAAAGACAGACACTGTATTCACCTGCAGACTGGCTTCTGGCTGTATGTTTTGAAAATCTGTTGTTGATAGGTGTAAACGCACACTACTCTCTTGACTTGATTGACTGGGTGCTGCTGAGGTCCATTGCAGGTGCATCCACACGCTACTTCCTGGATTCTGATTTGCTGAGATCCATGCTTCCCTCCTTTTCATCCATTGCCATCTCGAGCTTGACTCTGCTGAGGCACTTATGGTCTTGATTGCCTTCTTTGTAATGGTAGGGGAAAGACCTAACCTGCTAAAGGAAGTTCCTTGTTATTGATACAATGAAGCCCCTACATCCAACCTCAATTGGCATCAGGCTTACTAGCCACCCTTTGATGTGTGCTACTTCTACCAAGTCCTGGTATTCAGCTTGTGAGAAATGTCGATATAATGTCAGTATACTGTATTATAATACACAACAAACAGTGTTTAATACACAGTGTCTAATACACTCACACTCCAATTTCCAAAAAACACATGCTGTAATGCACACACACACACACACACACACAGACACACACACACACACACACAAATACACAAACACATGCTTTCATACACACTAATAAACAATGACATGCTGTAATGGACAAACACAGACTCTCTAATTCACAAGCACATTTGAATACAGAAACACACACTCTAATTCACTAACACACTGTCTTCCTTTCGGCTTTTTCCCTTTTACTCGGAAGTCGCCACAGTGAATCATCTGATTCGCACGTTTGATTTGGCAGAGGTTTTTATGTCGGATGCCCTTCCTGTCACAACCCTTTTAGCAAGGGACAGAAACACGCTGACGACTTTGCAGCTCCTCTTTACAAAAGTCAGCAATGGTTCTTTTACATGCCTCTCACCATAGACAGTGACAGACATGGCCCGCCTTTGATAACCCAGTTAGCCGCACTGGGGGAATTCACGAACACACAGTAATACTCAAACTCATGCTCTAATACAAAATAAAAGTTCTGTCTCTCTCTCTCTCTCTCTCTCTCTCTTTCTCTCACTCACCCCACACACACTAATTTTCAAAAAGAAACACACAAATTCACCAACACACCCTAATACACAAACACACAGTATAATACACATACACACATTCTAATACACAAACACACATTCTAATACACAAACACACACTTTAATACACAAATAGACTGACACATGCTCTAATACAGAAACTCGCACACTAATTCACAAACTCTCTCTCTCTCTCTCTTTCTCTCTCTCTCTCTAATACACAAACACACTATTAGACAAACACATGCACTCTAACACTCAAACACTCTCTAATACACAAACACAGTCAAATACACAAATGCAGACTCCAATACAAAAACACATGCTCTAATACACAAACTCATTCACAAAGCCACACTCTAATTCACAAACACTGTTTGTCTGTTTTCCTTTCGGCTTTTTCCCTTTTACTCAGGAGTCGCCACAGTGAATCATCTTCATTGTCCGTCTGTTCTGCAATGAGTCCGTAGTCTTCCTTCTAAAATGGAGTAGTGCTGTAGTCATTCCTCGAGTGTTCCATGCTTTCTGTGACCTTTCTGTGAATTATCCAAAGGTCTTCCTTTGCAATCCACACTGCAAGCTGAGCGCTTTTACGCATGCATTCCGACATTGTACCGCGGTCTTTTCGTGTCTTTTCTGCACATTCTGCAAACGTTTCGAAGGTACAATTTTCTGTAGGTTTTGACCCATTTAATCCATGTAAAATACATTCCACGCTCCAGTGAAATGGGGGTATTAGAAAAAGTGGTACTGAGGAAAATACAGGAGGCAGAGCTGGAGGTAGCAGAGACTTGTTAGACTTGTTGATAATGTTGAGGCTCTCTTTGGAAGTAACGAGGATGGATAGGATCAAGAATGAGCACATCAGAGGGACAGAAAATGTTACCAGTTTTGGAGAAAAAGTCAGAGAGGCTAGATTGAGATGGTTTGGACATGTACAGAGGAGGGACAGTGAGTATATTGCTAGTAGGATTCTGAGGTTGGAACTACCAGGCAGAAGGCCTAGAGGAAGACAAACAAACAAACAAACAAACAAACAAACAATTCTTTATTGTCAAAGTACTTTTTACATACATTGAAATTTGGTTTGTGCTCTGGGCACCTGTCGCCACTGTGCAGCGCCAGTTATTGCGTTGTTCTATCCTTTTGATGCTGAGCGCCAAGCAGGAAGCAACAACTACCAAATTTTAACGTCTTATGGTATGACGCGGCCGGATTCGAACTCCGACCTTCCGGAGGATAAAGCGGACGCTCTACCAACTGAGCTAAATCCCCGGTCACTGAGCTAAATCCCCGGTCACTGAGCTAAATCCCCGGTCACTGAGCTAAATCCCCGGTCCAAAGAGATTATTCATGGATGTGGTGAAGGAAGACATGAAGGTAGGTAAGTGTAAAAGAAGAAGATGCAGAAGATAGGATGAGATGGAAGTAGATGATTCGCTGTGGCGACCCCTGAAGGGAACAGCCAAAAGGAAAAGAAGATGATTCTAATAAACAATGTAAGCTTCCTTTCAGTAGTTGTCCATCTTGTCCAAGCACCCTGCAGTACCAATTCAGCTGCTCTTGTTTTGTGTGACTCCTCTTCATTCAACCTTACTTCATCTTGGACCATTTTCCTCTTCTCACTGCCTGATGCAGCAGACCATCGTGGGGTGCTTGTAGTTCCGAGGCCCTGCTGTCCAACTGCTGTTGTGCCTATTATGTCTTTTAGTTTAAACCTGCTCTCTGCCTGGTTTACTGCCAGGCTAGCTGACCACTTTCTTCCTGAACGGGTTTCTATGGCTGCCCTCCTAATCATCTCATCTTTGGAGTTCTTCAGTCATCACCAGTCTTGCTTTTGATACCTTGTATTCTTCCACCACTGATGAGACTGGAAGTTGCAGTTGATTTGTTCTTTCATACAGACCCATGCTTGTGAAACTTGGTGGTACACCCAGCCATCTTCGCAGATGTCTGTTAATGGTCCTTTCCCATCCTTCCACTGTTGAACTGGTTATTTCATAGAGCATGAGCGGCCACAATAGTCTTGTTAATAGTCCATGCTGATAGAGCCTAACCTTGAACTTGTCTGGCAACCCTGTCTGTTCTATTAGCTTTAGGTTCTCGAGGAGCTGACTTTTGACCTGAACTGTGTTGTTCTTGTCTTTCAGGCTTGCATCGTACCACTTCCCCAGACACTTAACTGGGTTATCCACAATGGATGGGATGATTTCACCTTGTACTTGAAGAGTGAATCTCTGGCTTACCCGCCCCCCTCCTGATAATGAGGCTTCTCGATTTCTTGGCATTGAAATTGATTACTGCCCAAGAAACAACTTCTTCTAGTGCTGCCAATATCCACCTGGCTTGTACAGGGACTGTTGTTGTCAAAGTCATGTCATCCATGAATCCCCTGCTTGATGGTAAGTACACTCCCGAAACTGTCCTTGAGTCTCGTGTTTCTCGTCTCCCTGCTTCTAGGATGAAATTCATTCCCATAATGAATAGTACCACAGAAATGATGCAACCGATAACTATTACTTTCTCCAACCTCTGCCACTGGGTCATGATGTCGCCAACAGAAAACCACAAATGCACCCCATCCAAATAATTGGTAATAATTCCCTTGATGTGATCGGGAATATGGTAGTGATGTATCGCCTCCTCAATCAGCTTATGGGGGATAGAGCCATATGCATTGGCCAAGTCCAACCACACCACTGTTAGATCTTGATTATTCACCCTTGCTTCTCTGATGAGCTGGCTGATGCAACTTGTATGTTCTATGCATCCTGAGAACCCTGGACCTCCACCTTTTTGTACTGAAGTGTCAATATACTTGTTTGCTGTTAGGTTGGAGCTTATCCGCTTGGCAAGGACAGCAAAGAAGATTTTTCCTTCCACGTTCAGTAGGGATATTGTCCTAAACTGATCAACTGTCTTAGGGTTCTTTTCTTTCGGGATGAATATTCCTTCTGATTGTTTCCAGCAGTCTGGTACGTTGCCTTTCCTCCATACCAGCCTTAGCAGGGCCCAGAGTTTTCTCACTAGCCCAGGGCACATCTTATATACTCTGTATAGGACTCCATTTGGTCCTGAAGCTGAACCTGATCTTGCCTTGTTCACCACCTCTTGTACTTCCTTTAAGGTTGGTTCAGAGCCAGCTAGAGGAATTATAGGCACTGAAACTGGTTCAATCTTTGGACAGCTACTCAGGGGTTGGTTCCTTGTTGGATCAGAGTGGGTTTCCCTGAGGTACTGCTGGATTACTTCCATACTGCTCTCTTAATTTCCTGCTCGTTCCTTGTTGAGGAGTTTCTTAGAGAATTTAAATGGGTTGGCAATGAACTCAGCTGCTCTTTTCGCTCTCTTGTTCTCTCAGCCTTCCTCAAAGTCAGAAGACGTGCCCTAAGATCATCGCGCAGTTGACAGAGACCCTCTTTTTCAGACTCATGAGACTTTATGTATAGATTTCTGAGGTGATGCAATTCCTTCCCGAGTTTCTTTATTTCTTTCTGTCTTCTATTAGGCATCGCTTCATTTTTTTGGGCTCTCTTGTCTTGCAGGCCAAACCTCTCCTTTCCTACCACATAGGTGAAGGTTGCCATGCTCTTTAGCTTTCTGTCCACGGACCTTGCAGTGCTGAATCCAAAATTTTAGTAATGTCTTCATCTAGCTCTTTCCAGGCTTGCTTGTCTAAAGTCTTGGGTCAGGTGATTCTTTGCTTCCTTTCTGAGGAGTTTTTCCTAGCTGCTGTGCATGATGTAGGGTGTGCAGTTGCCTCTGTTTCTGTACTGATAGGTTGAGGGTCTTCCTCAAGGACAGTAATCTCTGTCTCTATACTGATAAGGTGAGGGTTTTCCTCAAAGACAAAGCTTTCTTCCTGCTGGTCCACTGGCAAACACTGGCTGCTGTCGTTTGGTCCCTCCTCAACTAGAAGGTCCCTAATACTGTTGGCTAAATCCTGACTAGGGTCCCTCTCTGTCTTACCAGACAGTGTCTGTGCATTGTTGATGAGCTCTTACACTCTTGCATCCAGTTTTTGCTTGGTGGATATGCAGTCCATGGAGGTTTTTACACACCTTTCCACATGTACACTTCGCAACTGCCGTTGTTCCAGTCAAAGTCGATTGAACTAGCTGGGTCGTTCTCAATGAATCTGTCCGTGTGAGTATTTCATCACCCCCCCCCCCCTCAGAAGACTCTGGGGGTGTTGTTTTTATTTATTGTATTATTATTATTATTATTATTATTATTATCATCATCATCATTATCCTTTTCTGTTTGTAACTTGACTCCTTGAACAACAGTAGAATTGTGTAAAAAACACAAATGGCTATTAAAAAAATCCTGACTCTTGACTAATGTTAGTGTGCAAAACTCTCAGCCTGGCAGACTTTAAAATGTATCAGTTGCAACCCATTTCATATCCTTTCAATAAACATAAGTGAAGCCAAGTTAAATTTAGAACTATGAACTATCAATCGGCATCAGGCTGTGAAGTGTATAGCTTTATATCTTACCTTGTGATCTTGCCTCAGATTTCGGTTAAATCTTCTTTTCTCAGAGGAAATATTGTTGGCCAAAATGAAGAAATCTTCATTCGTTGTGGCGAGTCGAAAGGTAATCTCTTTATCTGTTCAAGCAAGCGTGCCAAACCGGAGAAACTGACACTCATGCACACAGTTTACTGTGGCAGACCTCACGCAGACTGGGGGTGTGCGATGTTTAGGCGATATCTAAACAACGTTGTGATTAAACGGCACATATAGGATCGCAGTGAATGTCAGCTATAACGTCGCTACAACGTTTACATGACACTACATGTAACTTGACTTAATTGCGACCATTCTGGAACGTTGTAAATGGTCGCAACAACTTTGCGTGTTAGCTGGGCAGAGGCCGTTGCGGCTGATGGCATTGAAGGCTTTTCTCATTGAAGGTGGTGTACAGGTCAACGTTCTGCGCCTGGCACTTCTCCTGCAGCTGGTGTGCAGCAAACACCATGTCAATGGTTCCATGCTCTTTTCGGAAGCCACACTGGCTCTCTGGCAGCAGGCCATTCTCCAGGTGTTTGATGAGGCGTTTCAGGAGGATTCTCACTCGGATCTTTCCAACAATGCAGAAAAGTGATATTTCTCTGTGGTTGTCATGCCTGTCTGTTTCCTTTCCGCTTGTAGAGGTGAACCACAGAAGCATATTTGAAGTCTTGAGGGACTGCTCCCTGTGTCCACATGGCCTGAAACAGCTGTGTCATCTTCTTGCACAGCTGTAGCCAAGCATGCTTGTAGACTTTGGCTGGGATAGCATCATCTCCTGGAGCTTTGCCACTACACAGCTGGTGAATAGCCTTGTCTACTTAATGCAGGGTGGATGAAGTGTCCATCTCATGGTTGATGTCGACTTGGTGCAGTTTATTGATCACTTCTTCGCTGAAGTGGGATGGTTTGTTGAGGATCGCGTTGAAGTACTCTGCCCATCTCTGCAGGATATGCGATTTTTCAGTGATGAAAGTTGTCCCATCACTGCTGAGTAAGGGAGATGAGCTCGCTGGCTGAGGGCCATACACTGTCTTAAAGGACTCATAGAAGCACTTCATGTTTTTCATGTCAGCATAGCGTTGGATTTCTTCTGCTTTCTGACACACACTCACACATACACACAAGTACACAAATAGACACTATAACTCAAAATACATACACGAATACACAAACACGTTCTAATACACAGTCACCAACTAATACACAATCACATGTTCTAATACACAAACTCGCACAATATTACAAGGAACACACACACACACACACACACACACACACACACACACACACACACACACTCGGATACACAAACACACAATCGAATCATGAACACACAGTAATACACAAACAAACAGCCTAATACAAAACAAATGCTCACACACACACGCAGACACACGCACACACACACACACACACACACACACACACACGCGCACTCTCTCTCTCTCTCTCTCTCTCTCTCTCTCTCTCTCTAATTCATAAACATACACTCCAATACTCAACCTTATACTATGATACAAAAAATAACTGTGTGTGTGTGTGTGTGTGTGTGTGTGTGTGTGTGTGTGTGTGTGAAAAATGCTTGTTCGTATGTGTGTGCACTCCCCCCTCTCTATCTCTCACTCTCTCTAAGTTCCAAAAAACATGCTTTCATACACAAACACACACACAGAGACACACACACATAAAGAAACACACAATCTCATATAGAAACTTACACACTTAATACACAAACTCACACTCTAATACATACACATATACACAAATAGACAGACACTCTAATACACAAAAAACACAATCACAAACACACAGACTCTTATACACAAACAAGCTGTAATACACAAACACAGTCTAATGCACATACACTCTTATTTACAAAAACACACTCTCTCTCTCTCTCTCTCTCTCTCTCTCTGTCTCACACACACACACAGACACACACACACACACACACAAACACACACACACTCTAATTCACAAAAACACTCGAATACACAAACACACACTAATTCACTAACACACTGTTATACACAAACACATGGTCTAATACACAACAAATGGTCACACAGACACCCAAACTCTAACACAAACATACACTCTAATACACACACGGATACTTTAATATACAAACACAAACCCCAATGCACAAACACACAGTCAAATACACAAACACAAACTAAAATACTCAAAATCAAACTCTAATATACAAACACTCGCTGTAATACACAAACTCAGTCTCTAACACACAAACACACACTCTAACACACAAACACACACTCTAAATCACAAACACACACACACACACACACACACACGCACACATTTCCAAAAACACAGAGAGGTGGCGGTATGCCCTGGAAAGGAGAGGAAAGAAGGTTAGCCTCAGTAAAACAGAATACGTGTGTGAACGAGAATGACCCAAGAGGAACAGTGAGGTTACAAGGAGCAGAGAAAAAGATGGTGGAGGCAGATCATTTACTGTGGCGACCCCTGAAGGGAACAGCCGAAAGGAAAAGAAGAACACATAAACATAAATACATAAACTTATTCATAAACATGCACTTCAATACAAAAACTAATACACTAACACACACACACACACACTCAATCTCTCTCTCTCTCTCAGTTTGTGACTGCAAAGTAGTAGAGGGTGAGAGTGTTGCCAAACAGCATAGGATGGTGGTGTGCAAGATGATGCTGATGGTGAGAAAGGTGAAGAAGGCAAAGGTAGATCAGAAGACAAAGTGGTGGAAGCTGAAAAAAGGAGTGTGTTGGGTTGTCTTCAAGCAGGAGTTGAAACGGGCTTTGGGTGGTCAGGAAGTGCTTCCAGATGACTGGACAACTACAGCTAATGTGATCAAGGAGACATGTAGGAGAATTAATGTCCTCTGGAAGGACAGTAGATAAGGGGACTTGGTGGTAGAATGAGGAAGTGCAGGAGTGTGTACAACGGAAGAGGTTAGGTAAGAAGAAGTGGAACATTGAGAGGACCGAAGACAGTAAACAGGAGTACAGAGTGACACAGTTAGGCAAAGGCAAAGTTAGCGGTGTCAAAGGCCAAACAGAGGGAATATGATGACTTGTATGATAGGTTGGACAGTAAAGAGGGAGAAAAAGATTTATACAGGTTGGCACAGCGGAAAAATAGAGATGGACCAGGAAGTAGCAAAGATTAGTAAGGGTGAAGTGAGGAGGGCTTTGAAGAGGATGAAGAGTGGAAAGGCAGTTGGTCCTGATGACATACCGGTGGAGGTATGGTAGTGTCTAGGAGAGGTAGCAGTAGATTTTCTGACAAGAACATTCAACAAGGTCTTCAAGAGTCAGCAGATGCTGGAGGAATGGAGGAGAAGTGTGCTAGTGCACATTTTTAAGAACAAGGGAAATGTACAGAGTTGTGGGAACTACGGAGGGATAGAGATGATGAGCCATATGATGAAGTTATGGGAAAGAATAGTGGAAGCTAGACTAAGGGCAGAGGTCAGCATTTGTGAACAACAGTTTGGTTTCATGCCAAGAAAGAGCACCACAGATGCAATGTTTGCTTTGAGGATGTTAATAGAGAAGTACAGAGACAGTCAGAGGGAACTGCATTGTTCCTTTGTGGATCTGGAGAAAGCATATGACAGGGTGTCGAGAGAGGAACTGTGGTATTGCATGGGGAAGTCTGGAGTAGCAGAGAAGTATGTTCGAGTGGTGCAGGACATGTATGGGAGATGTAAAACAGTGGTGAGGTGTGCTGTCGGTGTGACAGAAGAGTTTAATTTGGAGGTGGGATTGCATCAAGGATCAGTTCTGAGCCCCTTCTTGTTTGATGTGGTGATGGACAGGTTGACAGACGAGGTTGGACTATGATGTTTGCAGATGACATTGTGATCTGTAGTGAGAGCAGAGAACAAGTGCAGGAAAATCTAAAGAGGTGGAAGTATGCCCTGGAAAGGAGGGGATTGAAGGTTAGTCTCAGTAAAGCAGAGTACATGTGTGAACGACAAGGACCCAAGAGGAATGGTGAGGTTACAGGGAGCAGAGATAGAGAAGGTGGAAGATTTTAAGTACTTAAGCTCAACAATCCAGAGCAATGGAGAGTGTGGAAAAGAGGCGAAGAAGCGTGTGCAGGCAGGTTGGAATTGTTTGGAGAAAAGTGTCCGGTGTGATGTGTGATAGGAATGTATCGGCTAGAATGAAAGGAAAAGTATACAAGATGGTGATGAGGCCAGCGATGTTGTATGGTTTAGAAACAGTGACAATGGGGAAAAGACAGGAGGCAGATCTGGAGGTAGCAGAGAGGAAAATGTTGAGGTTCTCTTTGGGAGTAACGAGGATGGATAGGATCAGGAATGAGTACATCAGAGGGACAGCACATGTTAGATGTTTTGGAGACAAAGTCAGAGAGGCTAGATTGAGATGGTTTGGACATGTACAGAGGGGGGGATAGTGATTGGTAGTAGGATTCTGAGGTTGGAACTACCAGGCAGAAAGCCCAGAGGAATTTATGGATGTGGTGAAGGAGGACATGAAGGTAGTTGGAGTAAGACCAGAAGATGCAGAGGACAGGGTGAGATGGAGTCAGATGATTCGCTATGACGACCCCTGAAGGGAACAGCTGTAAGGAAAAAAAGAAGAAGACACACTCTATTACACACACACACACACACACACACACACACACACACACACACACACACACACACACACACACACACTGTAATTTCCAAAAACACACACTCAAATACATAAATGCACAAAATACGATCCAATATACCAACACTTGCGCGCGCGTGCACACACACACACACACACACACACTAACAGACAGTCTAATTCACAAATACATTCTCTAATACGCAAACATATGTGCTAGTACACAAAAAACACACTGTTAATCACAAATACTCACACTCTAATACACAAACACAGACATGCTGTAATACACAAACACACTGTCTAATGCACATACACTCTAATTCACACACACACACACACACACACACACACACACACACAAAAACACAGAAACTCCAATACACAAACTCACGCACAAGCACACACTCTATTATACATACATACTCTCATACAATGGCAGTGGTTGTCTAATGGTATATGGTGCTGAATTGCTGATCCAAAGGTTTGGGGTTCGAATCCCACTCTCCACAAGGTTGTCACTGCGGCCCCCCCCCCGTGCAGCTAACTGGGTTATCAAAGGCCGGCCATGCATCTGACTGTCTATATGTGAGGCATAAAAAAAGAACTATTTCTGATTTTCAACAAGAGCAGGCTGCAAAGTCAGCGTGTTTCAACCCTGTTTTACACAAACACACACTAATACACAAACTTCCACTCTAATACACAAACTCGCACACCAATACACAAACTCACACACTAATACACAAACTCACACCATAACACACACACTAATACACGAACTCACACACCAATCCACAAACTCACACAATAATACACAAACCCGTGCTCTAACACACATACACTCACACAAACTCACACACTAATACACAAACTCACGCTTTAATACACAAATTTGCACATTAACACACAAACTCACACACTAATACACAAACTCACGCTTTAATACACAAACTCACACATTAATACACAAACTCACGCTTTAATACACAAACTCACACACTAATACACAAACTCACTCTTTAATACAAAAACTTACACACTAACACACAAACTCACACACTAACACACAAACTCACACACTAATACACAAACTCATGCTTTCATACACAAACTCACACACTAATACACAAACTCACACACTAACACAAACTCACACACTAACACACAAACTCACACACTAATACACAAACTCACACATTAATACACAAACTCACACACAAACTCACACACTAATACACAAACTCACAATTTAATACCAAACTCACACACTGACACACAAACTCACACACTAATACACAAACTCACGCTTTAATATCACAAACTCACACACTAATACACAAACTCACGCTTTCATACACAAAATCACACAGTAATACACAAACTCACTCATTAATACACAAACTCACACACTAACACACAAGCTCACACACTAATACAGAAACTCACAATTTAATACACAAACTCACCCACTGACACACAAACTCACACACTAATACACAAACTCACACACTAATACACAATCTCACACACTAACACACAAAGTCACACACTAATACACAAACTTATGCTTTAATACACAAACTCGCACACAAACTCACACACTAATACACAAACTCACACACTAACACACAAACTCACACACTAATACACAAACTCACACACTAACACACAAACTCACACACTAAAACACAAACTCATGCTTTAATACCCAAACCCACACAGAAACACACAAACACACACACTAATACCCAAACTCACACAGTAACACACAAACTCACACACTAATACACAAACTCACACACTAACACACAAACTCACACACTAATACACAAACTCACACACTAACACACAAACTCACACACTAACACACAAACTCACACACTAAAACACAAACTCATGCTTTAATACCCAAACTCACACAGTAACACACAAACTCACACACTAATACACAAACTCTCACACTAATACACAAACTCAAACACTAACACACAAACTCACACACTAACACAAACTCACACACTAATACACAAACTCACACACTACTACACAAACTCATGCTTTAATACACAAACTCACACACTAACACACAAACTCACACATTAATACACAAACTCACACACTAATACACAATCTCAAACACTAACACACAAACTCACACACTAATACACAAACTCACACACTAATACACAAACTCTCACACTAACACACAAACTCACACACGAATACACAAACTCTCACACTAACACACAAACTCACACACTAATACACAAACTCACACACGAATACATAAACTCTCACACTAACACACAAACTCACACACTAATACACAAACTCACACACGAATACACAAACTCTCACACTAACACACAAACTCACACACGAATACACAAACTCTCACACTAACACACAAACTCACACACGAATACACAAACTCTCACACTAACACACAAACTCACACACTAATACACAAACTCACACACGAATACACAAACTCACACACTAACGCACAAACTCACACACTAATACACAAACTCAAACACTAACACACAAACTCACACACTAATACACAAACTCACACACGAACACACAAACCCACACACTAATACACAAACTCACACGCAAACTTACACACTAACACACAAACTCACACACAAACTCACACACTAACACACAAACTCACACACAAACTAATACACAAACTCACACACAAACTCACACACTAATACACAAACTCACACACTAATACACAAACTCACACACTAACACACAAACTCACACACTAACACACAAACTCACACACTAAAACACAAACTCATGCTTTAATACCCAAACTCACACAGTAACACACAAACTCACACACTAATACCCAAACTCACACAGTAACACACAAACTCACACACTAATACACAAACTCACACACTAACACACAAACTCACACACTAATACACAAACTCACACACTAACACACAAACTCACACACTAACACACAAACTCACACACTAAAACACAAACTCATGCTTTAATACCCAAACTCACACAGTTACACACAAACTCACACACTAATACACAAACTCTCACACTAATACACAAACTCAAACACTAACACACAAACTCACACACTAACACACAAACTCACACACTAATACACAAACTCACACACTACTACACAAACTCATGCTTTAATACACAAACTCACACACTAACACACAAACTCACACATTAATACACAAACTCACACACTAATACACAATCTCAAACACTAACACACAAACTCACACACAAACTCACACACTAATACACAAACTCACACACTAATACACAAACTCTCACACTAACACACAAACTCACACACGAATACACAAACTCTCACACTAACACACAAACTCACACACTAATACACAAACTCACACACGAATACATAAACTCTCACACTAACACACAAACTCACACACTAATACACAAACTCACACACGAATACACAAACTCTCACACTAACACACAAACTCACACACACGAATACACAAACTCTCACTCTAACACACAAACTCACACACGAATACACAAACTCTCACACTAACACACAAACTCACACACTAATACACAAACTCACACACGAATACACAAACTCACACACTAACGCACAAACTCACACACTAATACACAAACTCAAACACTAACACACAAACTCACACACTAATACACAAACTCACACACGAACACACAAACCCACACACTAATACACAAACTCACACGCAAACTTACACACTAACACACAAACTCACACACAAACTCACACACTAACACACAAACTCACACACAAACTCACACACTAATACACAAACTCAGGCTGTAATCACAAACTCACGCTCTAATCACATACTCACACACTAATACCCACACACTCGTACACAAACACATTCGAAGACACACTGAAGAGTTCAACTCTCCTACATTTATCAGTTTACTGAAACTTGGCTCAAATCAGGAGAGATGAAACACCACATGTGCTCACAGAATGTCAGGAATTCTTACAGAACTATGAAACACACACACACACACACACACACACACACACACAGGGGAGAATGATTCTTTGATCTTCACAAAAAACTTTTGTGCATTCATAATTTTTTAATCATAAACTGTAGTGTGTGTGTGTGTGTGTGTGTGTGTGTGTGTGTGTGTGTGTGTGGTGGGGGCACACACAGGCCAGAGATGGATCGATTGGTGGGGCACCTCTGTGTGTTTTTTTTCTCTCTTGTCCTGAGTGGTTATCATGTCAAAGGTGAGTAACCAATTCTATTATCATCACCATTCATTTTATTATTGATAATTGCTTTTTAATAAAAAGGAAGATATTTAAAATGAGCAATTAAGGATAAGCTCTTTTCAGTGGACAGACAGTAATGAGGTAAGATAATATAAATACCGTATTTTCCAGACTATAAGTCGCTCCGGAGTATAAATTGCACTTTTGGGGAAATTTTTATTTTATAAAATCAAAGACAAAGAACTGACATTTCTATAAAGGAAAGAAACTGTAATAACAATAAAATAGAAAACAAGCTAAATAGTTTATTACACTGTTAATGTAACGCGAATAGGTGGTGTGTTAACATAACGTATTAACAGTTATTAAGATAACTACAGTATGGCATAAATAACATAACTAGTGTACTGAACTCTCACTAACATCCCCAAATTTATTGAACTCTTCATCCTCTGTGTCACTTCTGAACAACTCAACCAACTCCAGAAGTAGAGGGTGTGCTACTTCCTCTTCTGTGCGACTGTTGTCAGACTCGGCATCAGTCCCTGTTATTATTCCAGCCTTTCTGAATCCCGACAGTATAGTATCAGTTGTCACTGAAGCCCATGCTT
The DNA here is from genome assembly GCA_024760905.1 of Plotosus lineatus. Lineage (NCBI taxonomy): Eukaryota > Metazoa > Chordata > Actinopteri > Siluriformes > Plotosidae > Plotosus > Plotosus lineatus. The sequence continues at coordinate 1,558,644 of CM045749.1, forward strand.
TGTCGATTCATCTGATCACTTCCAGGAAAGTTGCATGGCGCAATAAGCTGTGCTCTCCATCCGTCATCCACTGCTCCCACAGCTGATGTAAAACTGCCTTAAAGCGCCTGTTCACCGAGAGGTCAAGTGGCTGGAGTACTTTGGTTCAGCCTCCAGGGATAATGGCACGGATGGTGTTGAAAAACTTTAATTTATCTTTGAATTGTGGCGTGATGTGTGCACGCATACTGTCCATCACCAGGAGGGCTTTGCGTGTTCTAAAGAAGCCATCCGGACGCTTAGTGTAGCAGTTCGTAAGCCAAAAGTTCATCATATCATAATCCATCCACCCTTTCTCAATCACGGCCACAACAACTGTGGGCGATTGGATTTTTGGCAGTTTTTCATTTAAAAATAACCATTGATGGCAATTTTGATATGTCTCCACAACATACCAGCACCACTGTGAAGTGTGACTTCTTGTGACCAGTTGTTACTATATTCACGCTCATTATCCCTTTTTCTGAGACACTTCATTAATATGAGGTTCATGAGGATGTCAAACACGAGGGGGACCTCGTCCATGTTAATAATATGATCCGGTGTCATGTTGTGCTCAGTTACCTGATTCTCAAGAAACTCATGGAAACTGTCGATTGTGGCTTGAAAGTGTGCTGGTAATTTTTTTGACGTTGTTGTCCGTACTCTGCTTGGGGTCAGTGGTGGTCTGGTGGTATAGGGCGCTGGATCGCTGATCCTAAGGTTCGGGGTTTGAGTTCCACTCTCCACAAGGTTGTCACTGTCCCCCCAGTGCAGCTAACTGGGTTATCAAAGGCCAGCCATGTCTCTCACTGTCACTGTCTCACATGTCTCTCATTTGAGAGGTTCATGTAAAAGAACCATTTCTGACTTTCGACAAGAATAGGCTACAAAGCCGTCAGTGTTTTTCTGTCCCTTGCTAAAGGGTTGCGTCAGGAAGGGCATCTGACATCAAAACCTATGCCAAATCAAACATGCGAATCATTCGCTGTGGCGACCCCTGATGAAAGGAAAAAGCCAGTAGGAAATCTCTGTTGTCCATGTTCTGATGCAGAGGTGGTTGCGCTGCATGAATCGATAATGCCAAGAAGGTCCTCCTGAAAAGTTCATTATATTCATCGCCTTGCCAACAACTTGGGCGTGGAGACGTAACTGCACTGTTAAAAGTCCTCTTTTGGCAGCGCATTGTTCAAGCAGCCATCTGTAAACTTGTTTCTTCAGCTCTTACCATCGAGCCTTTAGCCCCTGATCAGCTTTCTTGTTGTCTTGATTGCACTGAGAGTGTCCTCTGCCTTTCTCCAGAGTCCCTCACAAGTCTCTCACTCAATCCAAACGTTCTTCCTGCTGCTCGGTTACAGTTCCTGGCTGCATACTGCACTACATGTATCTTGTAATCTGCAGAATATAATTTTGGGGGGGGGCATTTGAGCATTTGTGTTCTACTCAGCAGTCTTTATACAGTAATAGCTCAGCTAACACATGACCCTTATGGCGAGTTTATCGCGAGCCTTTTCTGGCTTACTGGCATTCGTAACGCATGTACGCACACAGAAGTTTTCTCCTCTGTGCTTGTGATTTTGTGACTTTTTACTGTACTCTTATTTTTTATGGTGCCTCATCCATAGTGTCTCTAAAGATGGGTTGTAAGAAGGTGGTTCATCAGTCCGAGAAGAGGAAACTAATTTCTCTTGAAATGAAGATCGAGATCAGAGCTGAACATGACTAAAGTAATTTGCGTGCCCGATCTATATCAGGAGTATGAGAACTTTAGATGCACTTATTGTTTATTCTTGTTGTATTGTTTTTAATTATTAATTATTATTAATGTTAATGTACATGTATTATGATGAAATATTTATTGTTTTTACATGTTGATCTTTAGTATATTAGGTTGGATATACATGTTTGTGGCAGGTTATATTTCTTACAGGAATAATTGTTTCATCTTATGAACTTTTTGGCTTATGAGCTCGCCCTCAGAACGGATTAAATTAATTAGCTGAGGTATTACTGTAAATAGATATTTATCGGTAGCCTAAAAGATACATTTTCACTCGTAAAGGAGTGATAGGAGGAGCAGATACTGGCACACAAGCCAAGAGCGCCCTCTTGCGGATGTCAATATGAAAAAACAAACAAACAAACAAACAAAGAAAAAGAACATATACCAGTAACTCTGGAGTATAAAAAAATCTTCTTTTCCTGTCGGCTTTTCCCTTCAGGGATCGCCACAGCGAATCATCTGCCTCCATCTCCCTATCCTCTGAATCTTCTTCTCTTACACCAACTGCCTTCATGTCCTCCTTCACCACGTCCATGAATCGTCTCTTTGGTCTTCATCTAGGCCTTCTGCCTGGTAGTTCCAACCTCAGCTTCCTACTAACAATATACTCACTTTCCCTCCTCCGTACATGTCCAAACCATCTCAATCTAGCCTCTCTGACTTTGTCAGTAAAAAGTTTTACATGTGCTGTCCCTCTGATGTGCTCATTCCTGAGCCTATCCATCCTCGTTACTCCCAAAGAGAACGTCAACATTTTCATCTCTGTTACCTCCAGCTCTGCCTCCTGTCTTTTCCCCAGGGCCACTGTTTCTAACCCATACAACATCGCTGGCCTCATCATCGTCTTGTACACTTTTCCTTTCATTCTTGCCAATACCTTCCTATCACACATCACACCAGACACTTTCCTCCACCTTCCTTATCTCTGCTCCCTGTAACCTCACCGTTCCTGTTGGGTCCTTGGAATTCATACACATGTATTCTGTCTTACTGAGGCTAACCTTCATTCCTCTCCTTTCCAGGGCATACCTCCACCTCTCTAGATTTTCCTGCAGTTGGTCTCTGCTCTCACTGCAGAGCACAATGTCATCTGCAAACACCATAATCCATGGAGATTCTTGTCTCACCTCGTCTGTCAGCCTGTCCATCACCATAGCAAACAAGAAGGGGCTGAGAGCTGACCCTTGATGCAGTCCCACCTCCACCTTGAACTCTTCTGTCACACTGACAGCACACCTCACCACTGTCTTACATCTCTCATACATGTCCTGCACCACTCTAACATACTTCTCTGCCACTCCACACTTTCTCATGCAATACCACAGTTCCTCTCTCGACACCCTGTCATATGCTTTCTCCAGATCCACAAAGGCACAATGCAGCTCCTTTTGACATTCTCTGTACTTCTCTATTAACATTCTCAAGGCAAACACTGCATCTGTGGTGCTCTTTCTTGGCATGAAACCAAACTGTTTTTTACAAATGCTGACAGATGTCATCTTCTTCTTCTTTTCCTTTCAGCTGTTCCCTTCAGGGGTCGCCACAGCAAATGATCTGCCTCCATCTCTCCCTATCCTCTGCATCTTCTGCTCTTACTCCAGCGACCTTCATGTCCACCTTCACCACATCCATAAATCTTCTCTTTGGTCTTCCTCTGGGCCTTTTGCCTGGTAGTTCCAACCTCAGCATCCTACGACCAATTTACTCACTATCCCTCCTCTGTACATGTCCAAACCATCTCAATCTAGCCTCTCTGACTTTGTCTCCAAAACATCTAACATGTGCTGTCCCTCTGATGTACTCATTTCTGATCCTATCCATCCTCGTTACTCCCAAAGAGAACCTCAACATTTTCCTCTCTGCTACCTCCAAATCTGACTCCTGTCTTTTCCCCAGGGCCACTGTCTCTAAACCATACAACATTGCTGGCCTCATCACCGTCTTGTACACTTTTCCCTTCATTCTTGCCGATACTCTCCTATCACACATCACACCAGACACTTTTCTCCAACCATTCCAACCAGCCTGCATGTGCTTCTTCACCTCTTTTCCACACTCTCCATTGCTCTGGATTGTTGAGCCTAAGTACTTAAAATCCTCCACCTTCTTTATCTCTGCCCCCTGTAACCTCCAAGTTCCTCTTGGGTCCTTGTCGTTCACACACATGTATTCTGTTTTACTGAGGCTAACCTTCAATCCCCTCCTTTCCAGGGCATACCTCCACCTCTCTAGATTTTCCTGCACTTGTTCTCTGCTCTCACTACAGATCACAATGTCATCTGCAAACATCATAGTCCATGGAGATTCTTGTCTAACCTCGTCTGTCAGCCTGTCCATCACCATAGCAAACAAGAAGGGGCTGAGAGCTGACCCTTGATGCAGTCCCACCTCCACCTTGAACTCTTCTGTCACACCGACAGCATACCTCACCACTGTCTTACATCTCTCATACATGTCCTGCACCACTCTAACATACTTGTCTGTCACTCCAGACTTCCTCATACAATACCACAGTTCCTCTCTCGGCACCCTGTCATATGCTTTCTCCAGATCCACAAAGGCACAATGCAGCTCCTTCTGACCTTCTCTGTACTTCTCAATTAACATCCTCAAAGCAAACACTGCATCTGTGGTGCTCTATCTTGGCATGAAACCAAACTGTTGTTCACAAATGCTGACCTCTTCCCTTAGTCTTGCTTCCACTATTCTTTCCCATAGCTTCATTGTATGGCTCATCAACTTTATCCCTCTGTAGTTGCCACAACTCTGTACATTTCCCTTGTTCTTAAAAATGGGCACAAGCACACTTCTCCTCCATTCCTCTGGCATCTGCTCACTTTCTAAGACCTTGTTGAATATTCTTGTCAGAAAATCTACTGCTACCTCCCCTAGACACTTCCATACCTCAACTGGTATGTCATCAGGACCAACTGCCTTTCCACTCTTCATCCTTTTCAATGCCCTGCTCACTTCTCCCTTACTAATCTTTGCTACTTCCTGCTCCTCAACGGTCACCCCTTCTACTCTTTTTTCTCTCTCATTTTCCTCATTCATCAGCTCTTCAAAGTACTCTTTCCATCTTCCCAGCACACTTCTGTCATCAGTCAATACATTTCCCTCTCTGTCCTTTATCACTCTAACTTGCTGCACGTCTTTCCCATCTCTATTTCTCTGCTGTGCTAACCTGTATAGATCATTTTCTCCCTCCTTACTGTTCAACCTAGCATACAAGTCATCATACGCCCTCTGTTTGGCCTTTGACACTACTACCTTTTGCCTTACGCTGTGTCTCCCTGTACTCCTGTTTACTCTCTATGGTCCTCTCTATGTCCCACTTCTTCTTCGCTAACTTCTTACCTTGTACACAATCCTGTGCTTCCTCATTCCACTACCAAGTCTCCTTATCTCCTCTCTTATAAGTCACCCTATGCTCCTCTTTCTTCTGGAAGAAAGTATTTACCACAGCCATTTCCATCCTTTTTGCAAAATATACCAACATCTGTCCTTCTGCATTCCAGTCCTTGATACCAAACCTGCCCATCACTTCCTCATCCCCTCTGTTTCCTGCACCAACATGTCCATTGAAGTCTGCCCCAATCTGAGGGTATTTTGCATCACTTCATCTAACTCACTCCAGAAACCCTCCTTCTCTTCTAGCTCACATCCTGTCTGTGGGGCATAAGGGCTAACAACATTAAACATCACGCCTTCAATTTCTAACTTGAGACTCATCACTCTGTTTGACACTCTTTTCACTTCTAGAACATTCCTGATGAACTCCTCCTTCAAGATGACGCCTACTCCATTTCTCTTCCCATCCACACCTTGAAAAAAACAGCTTAAACCCTGCTCCTGAGCTTCTAGCCTTGCTACCTTTCCACCTGGTCTCCTAAATACACAGTATGTCCACCTTCTTCCTCTGCATCATGTCAGCCAGCTCTCTAGCCTTTCCTGTCATTGTTCCAACATTCAAAGTCCCTACTTTCAGTCCTAGACTCATGCCTTTCCTCTTCTGGACACGCCTCTCGCCTCTCCTTCTTTGATGTCTTCAACCAACAGTAGTCCAATTTCCACCAGCACCCTGTTGGTTAACAGCACTGATGGCGGTCGTTGTTAACCCGGGCCTCGACCAATCCGGTATGAATTTTTTTGTTGTGACCCGCATGTTTTATTTGGCATTTGTTTTACACTGGATGCCCTTCCTGACGCAACCCTCTGCATTTATCCGGGCTTGTGACCGGTGTGAGGGAAAGACTGGGTTGTGCCCCTCCCTCACGGCAGCATTGGAGTATAAGATAATATAAGTTAAAAATAAATTAATAAATAAAAATATATAAGATAAGATATAAACATGTAAAATAAGTAAAATATGTAAAAGAATGTAGAAAAAATATCAAATAATAATATAAGATTAGAGTTAAAAAGAAAAAAGGTCACTCTGGAGTATAAGTCGCACTTTCAGCCACAGTGTGAAAACAAGTGTGATTTAGAGTCTGGAAAATACGGGAAGAAGCAGAATAATAATAAGAAGAAGATGGTGAAAAGTTTCAGGGGTGCTGGATCATTTGTTTCATTTGATCTGATTAATGTTTGCTGGATTTATTTCACAGCCAATCAATGTACTGGGGGTCAAGCTCTCAACTGCTCTGCATGTCTCCAGAGTGGACCTGGTTGTGCATACTGTCCTGATGAAGTGAGTACACCCACCCCAACATTTGTTCTAACAACAAGCAAACAATAAAATAATAGTAACGAAAGTGATGATGAATAATAATAGTGATGACAGTGTTTAATAATGACAGTTATGATAGTGCTGATTAATAATGAGGACTACAGTGATTTCTAATAGTGATGATGAATAATAATTGTGATGACAGTGATGATTAATAATAATGATGATAGTGATTATTCATAATAATAGTGACAGCAGTGCTTAATAATAATAATGAAGATAGTGATGATGAATAACTGAACAACTGGTTGGCGGTCTTTAAAAACCCGTGAACGGCGGATTGGTTGCATACATATATCACTTTAGTAATACCGTGCACTGCCGAAAACAAGTTTGTCTGCCATAAACAAAAACAAAAATGGCCGACACAGCGAGTACATGCCAAAACATTCAGAAAATAGTCCTTTAAAGACAACTTCGAAATACTAAACATAAATAATGATGGCTATGTTAATAAAATAAGATGCAAGATTTGCTACAAGTATATCATACAAAGTAGGGAAGAATCTGTTCTACATTTATTAAATAATTCCTTGTGAATGATCAAAATAATGTTATAGCAACACAATGGAGTTCCATGTATTAATGTTAGCGATTAGTGAATGTCCCAGTTCAGCCAGTTAAAGGTTCGAATCGGTGTTGCTGGTGTTTGGCATTTATGCTAATTGATGAAACTTTGCATGCTCGTGTATTGAAAGTCTTCCAGCAGTTTTATCAGAGCACTGATGATTTTTAAATTAAAATTTATTGTTTCAAAATAATTATTGTGTTAATAATTTAACGTTTAATATTAGAAAATTCAACAATACATAATACATAACATACCATACACACATCTACTGAACTTAAAAGCAAAAATATTACTGATTCAATCACAGGTTTGTTTAATAATTTACTTGGACTTCAGGGAACCATTCTGCATTTTGTCCATGAATAACAATCATGTTGACATTTATGAATAATAACGACAGTGATGAACAATAATAGTGATGCTAGTGATGATTAATAACAACAGTGATGACAGTGATTAATAATAGGGACAACAGTGAATAGTGGAAGCTAGACAAATAGTGGAAGCTAGACTAAGGGCAAAGTTCAGCATTTGTGAACAACAGTTTGGTTTCATGCCAAGAAAGAGCACCACAGATGCAGTGTTTGCTTTGAGGATGTTAATAGAGAAGTACAGAGAAGTACCGAGAAGGCCAGAGGGAGCTGCATTGTGCCTTTGTGGATCTGGAGAAAGCATATGACAGGGTGCCGAGAGAGGAACTGTGGTATTGCATGGGGAAGTCTGGAGTAGCAGAGAAGTATGTTTGAGTGGTGCAGGACATGTATGAGAGATGTAAGACAGTGGTGAGATGTGCTGTTGGTGTGACCGACGAATTCAAGGTGGAGGTGGGACTGCATCAAGGATCAGTTCTGAGCCCCTTCTTGTTTGCTATGGTGATGGACAGGTTGACAGACGAGGTTAGACAAGATTCCCCATAGACTATGATGTTTGCAGATGACATTGTGATCTGTAGTGAGAGCAGAGAACAAGTGCAGGAAAATCTAGAGAGGTGGAGGTATGCCCTGGAAAGGAGAGGAATAAAGGTTAGCCTCAGTAAAACAGAATACATGTACATGTGTGTGAACGACAAGGACCCAAGAGGAACGGTGATGTTACAGGGAGCAGAGATAAAGAAGGTGGAGGATTTTAAGTACTTAGGCTCAACAATCCAGAGCAATGGAGAGTGTGGAAAAGACTTGAAGAAGCGTGTGCAGGCAGGTTGGAATGGATGGAGAAAAGTGTCCGGTGTGTTGTGTGATAGGAGAGTATTGACAAAAATGAAAGGAAAAGTGTACAAGACAGTGATGAGGCCAGTGATGATGTATGGTTTAGAAACAGTGGCCCTGAGGAAAAGACAGGAGGCAGAGCTGGAACTACCAGGCAGACTGCCTAGAGGAAGACCAAAGAAGAGATTTATGGATGTGGTGAAAGAGGACATAAAGGTCGTTGGCGTAAGAGAAGAAGATGCAGAGGACAGGGAGGACAGGATGGAGGCAGATGATTCGCTGTGGCGACCCCTGAAGGGAACAACCGAAAGGGAAAGAAGAGAAGAAGTGATGAATAATAATAGTGATTGTGTGACTCTATAGCTGATTTTATGGTGTCTGTGAACAAGGACATTAATCTACGACACTCTGCATTATTGCTAATGCTTGGCCTTCTTACGCCTACATCCAAAACAGTTGTGATCTGTGAGTAAATGTATTTCACTGTGCTCTAATGCTACATTAATAAACAGTGGTTTCTTTGTTTTCATATTTAAATGTGTTCTGACGTTCAGGTCTTTGCGTTTGATCGCTGTGACCTGTTACTGAACCTGAAATCTCAGGGTTGTGTTAAGATCATATCGGTGAAGAGCAAGATATCTTTTGAGGAGGTGAACCATCTATTTCTTGCTCAATGACACACACACACACACACACACACACACACACACACACACACACACACACACACACACACACACACACACTGTTACTTTTTTTTTTATCTCTCATCCCTCACATTGTTCCCACAGTCTCCTCATGTTCTTTTGATGTTTTACTCTTATTGTGCATTGTCTCATGTTGTCCTCATGTTCATGCCATGTTCTTCTGCTCTTGTTATACTCACCTCATGCTGTAGTTATATTATAGTGAAGCTCTTCTTGTACTCTCCTTATGTTCTCCTCATGTTATTTTCTCTCTTACTAACAGAACAATATGATTAATAAACATCTGAAACAGTCCCAAGTGGCTCCTCAGAGGATTAAGATGACTCTGTTACCTGGTGAGGAGCGAGAGGTGGGCATGGAAGTGTTTGAGCGGCCACATGGTCCACTAGATCTTTATATCCTCATGGACTTCTCGAACTCCATGTCTGATGATCTGGACAGTCTCAAGCAGATGGGCAAGGAGTTAGGTAACAAAGAACACAAGCAAACAGCAATAAAAATAATCAGTGACAAGGTTATCAGCCCCTCTCTCTCTCTCTCTGTCTCTCTGTCTCTCTGTCTCTCTCTCTCTCTCTCTCTCTCTCTCTCTCTCTCTCTCCTTCTCTCTCTCTGTGTGTGTGTGTGTGTGTGTGTGTGTGTTACAGCCAAATTGATTAGGAATCTCTCTGATGACTATACAATTGGATTCGGCAAATTCGTTGATAAAGTCACTGAACCACAGACAGACATGAGACCATCAAAGTAGGACTGATACCTGCCTGTCTATCTGTTTGTCTTTCTGTTCACCTGTTTATCTGATTGACTATCAGACTGATTTATTTGCATAATTTCAACTATTTATGAGTCTGATAGTTAAACAGAACATTCATTCCCCAATTTCTGTCCATTTCTGTCTGTCTGTCTTGTGTGCCTAACTCTCAGGTTGGACGAGCCATGGCTGAACAGTGACTCGCCTTTCTCCTTCAAGAATGTTATCACTCTGACCAGCAACTCCAGCAAGTTCACAGAGATTCTGCAAGGAGAACGAATATCTGGAAACCTGGATGCTCCTGAAGGGGGGTTTGATGCCATCCTGCAGGCTGCTGTATGTCAGGTAACCAATCGGATCACAGAATGATGACATACCTCACAACCAGCACCACTATTTCTGATGTGTAATCTGGGTGACGTGAGCTGAACAATTGCAGTGCATTGTGGTCTATGGTACTTTACAGAGTTCTAGTGGAAACTATGTAAGGATAAAGTGAATTTTACACTATATGGAAAATTGCACGTTTTTTTCTTTTATACCTGTTTTGGTTTCTTATTTCATGTCTCCTCAGTCTCAGATTGGGTGGAGGCCACATAGCACCCATCTTCTGGTCTTCTCCACCGAGTCGGCATTTCATTATGAAGCAGATGGCATGAATGTGATGGCGGGAATTTTGGCACGGAACGATGAGCAATGTCACCTGAAAAATAATAGCTACACACACGCAACGTTGCAGGATTACCCATCAATCCCCACACTGGTGCGGCTACTCGTCCAGAAAAACATCATCCCCATCTTCGCAGTCACCAACCATTCGCTGTCCTACTACAAGGTCAGTGAAGAGAAAGCACTGATGCTGCCCCATTCAGCCAAAACGTGTTCATTGCAAACAGACATTTCTCTCTCTCTCTCTCTCTCTCTCTCTCGCTCTCTCTCTCTCTCTCTCTCTCTCTCTCTCTCTCTCTCTCTCTCTCTTTCTCTCTTCCTCTGACCCCCCCCCCCACCACCACACACACACACACACACACACACACACACACACAAATTATGCCTTTAACTGCATGTTGATTTATTTGTGCCATGTTTTTGGTGAAACACAGAAACTGGCTACATTTTTCCCCATCGCTGAGGTCGGTATGCTGACAGAAAATTCTTCCAACATCCTTGAAATCATCAAGGGAGCCTTTGATGTGAGTTGCATACTGTAACAGGGTTTATGAGATTCTCTCTCTCTCTCTCGCTCTCTCTTGCCACTGTGGATATCAAACTTAGCTGCCTCTCTGACCTGTCCCTCTGTCCACTACTCAGTCTCTCCTGGTCTGTGCTTCCACCACTCTGTGTGTCTGTCTCTCTATCCTTCTTATTACGTGAAAATGTGTCGTTCCTCTGACTCTGCTTGTTTGCCTGTTTTTAAACTGTCTTTCCATCTTTCTGTCAGTCTATCTGCATGTCTGCTGTCTTTCTGCCTATCCATCCATCTGTCTCTTTGTCTATCTGTTTCTTTGCCTATCTCTCTGCATTTTTCTTTGTCTCTACTTGTCTGTTTTGCTGTTTGTTTTCCTTTTTCTTTGTTTTCTATTGAGCGTATTTTATTTATCAAAACATTAAACTGCTTAAGCTGAAATTAGATTGATTCATGACTAGTCGTGTGTGCGTGTGCGTGTGTGTGTGAATATGTGTGTATGTGCCTTCTTTGCAGAGTATCCGGTCAAAGATCAGCATCCAGGCTGAGAACAAACCCAAAGCCATTGAAGCTGAGACTCTCTCAGCATCCGGAGTCTCATCAGAATATGGAAACTTTAGCATCCAGCTGGGAGAAATTGTAAGTCTGTACTCTCTAAAGTTGTCCTTAAGGTCACACACATTCATTCATTTTCTGAACCGCTTAATCCTATCTAGGGTCACGGGGAGGCTGGTGCCTATCTCAGCTAATGCTGGCCATCTCAGGGCAGAAACACACTGGCAGCTATGGAGCTCCCCTTATGAAAATCAGCAATGGTTCTTTAATATGAACCTCTCGCAACAGGCAGTGAGACACATGGCCAGCTTTTGCTAACCCACTTAGCTGCACCATGGGTCAGCCGTGACAACCCGATAATAGTGGGCGTTGAACCCCCATCCTTGGGATCAGTAGTCCAGCACCAGGCCACCACTGCTCCCACATATACATATATTTTTTGAAATCAGCATCTCTATGTATCATAACCATTTCATTACTCAACCTTATCTCACAGGAAAACTCTAAAATTCACCATGTTTGTCACTGCGCTCATACAATGTGTTGCTCGTGTAGTAGTACATTAAATTTAATTGAAATATAAAAATTATATTCATCATGCAGAATTGTTAAAAATAAAAGTTTTAAGTACAAAAAATAAAAAAAATAAGAGGTCATGTTTCATCCATCACGATAATTTCAGAGATAGCAGTACATAAGTACAGGGCAGTGGTGGTCTAGTGGTATAGGGCGCTGGATCACTGATCCAAAGGTTGGGGGTTCGAGTCCCACTCGCCACAAGGTCATCACTGTCCCCTCCAGTGCGGCTAACTGGGTTATCAAAGGCGGGCCATGTCTGTCACTGTCTATGGTGAGAGGTTGATGTAAAAGAACCATTGCTGACTTTCGTAAAGAGGAGCTGCAAAGTCGTCAGCGTGTTTCTGTCCCTTGCTAAAAAAGGTTTTGACAGGAAGGGCATCCGACGTAAAAACCTCTGCCAAATCAAACGTGCGAATCAAATGATTCACTGTGGCGACTCCCGAGTAAAAGGGAAAAAGCCGAAAGGAAGACAGACAGCAGTACATAAGTACAAGATGCAGACACTGGGGGTCACAGAGTTGCATGTTGGCAGAGGGTGAAAATGACTGTACTCTCTCTCTCTCTCTCTCTGTGTGTATGCGGGTGTGTGTGTGTGTCTGTATGTATGCATGCATGTGTGTGACTGTGTTTGTTTGTGTACATGAGTGTGAGAATGTTTGCGTGTGCACATGTATGTGTGTGTGTGTGTGTGTGTGTGTTTGTGTGTGTGTGAGTTTTTGCATGTGTGCATGTGTGTGCACCTTTGTGTGTGTGATCATTGTTTGTGTTTGTATGTGTGCGTGCATGTGTGTCCCTGCGACAATTTTGGTCTGACCATTAGCACCAAAAAGACTGCGTTCATGTACCAGCCAGCCCCAGGGGAGCCATATCGTGAAGCACACAATACTGTCAAGGGACAAAAGCTCCAAGTGGTCGAAAGCTTCACCTACCCTGGCAGTACTGTATCCCGCAAGGCCACCATTGATGCTGAAATCAACAACTGCCTGTATAAGGCAAGCGGTGCGTTTTGGGAGGCTCTGTGAGAGGGTGTGGGAGAAGAGCAGGATCTGGCCTGACACCAAAGTGAGGGTCTATCGAGCTGTAGTTGTCACCACACTCCTTCATGACTCTGAAACCTGGATTCCATACAGGAGACATGAAAAGCTTGCCAACGGATTCCACCTTGGGTGCTTGCATAACATCCTACGCATCCGGTGGTATGATAGGGTCCTAGACACTGAGGTCCTGCAGCGTCACTACACTCCCAAGCATCATTACCCTGATCCACAAATCTCAGCTCAGATGGGCAGTCAATGCTGTATGCATGCCAGACAGCTGTATCCCCAAGCAGCTCCTCTATACAGAGCTCAGCCAAGGAAAGCGCACTGCTGGCGGTCAAAAAAAGCACTTTAAGGACAGTATGAAAGTCTCATTGAAAAACTTCAACATCGATCTTGGGAAGTCTGCACTGCTGACCAGCCTGCATGGCATAGAGCCACCATGCAGGGAGCAAAAAAGCACCAAAGACACAAGCAGCATGTTGCCAGTATCCCAAGAGGACACACCAGCCCACACATGTCCTGTGTGTGGTAAGATGTGCCGAGCATGGATCGGCCTTATCAGCTGCTTATGAAGCCAAAGGCAAACCTTGACGTCATGTTGATTTCCGTGGTCATTGTTGTTCCAATGGACAAACATGAAGTGGGTGTGTGTGTGTGTGTGTGTGTGTGTGTGTATGCGTGCGCACGTTGGCGGGTGAGTGTGTGTGTGTGTGTGTGTGTGTGTGTGTGTGTGCACGTGTGCGCGTTCGCAGGTGTGTGTGTGTGTGTGTGTGTGTGTGTGTGTGTGTGTGTGTGTGCATGAATGTAAGAAGCGATATACAAATAAAACTGAATTAATAGAATGTACGTGTGTGTGTGTGTGTGTGTGTGTGTGTGTGTGTGTGTGTGTGCGCACGCAAATATGCGTGTGTGTCTTTGTGTCTGTGAGAGAGAGAGAGATAGAAAGAGAGAGAATGCGTCCCTGCATATATGTACATGTATGCATCTTTGTGTGTGCGTGTTTGTGGCCATGTGTGTGCGTGTGTGTGTGTGTGTGTGTGTGTGTGTGTGTGTGTGTGTGTGTGTGTGTGTGCATATCCACCATCTGTCACACACACACACACACACACACGCACGCACGCACGCACGCACGCACACACACACACACACACACACACACACACACACACACACACACTCCTGTATTCCTACACTCATTCACCTGCACAGACCTGTGTGTGTGTGTGTGTGTGTGTGTGTGTGTGTGTGTGTGAGACTGTTTGTACGTGTGTGTGTGCACGTGCGTGTGTGCATGCTGGTAAATTTTTTTGTTGATGATGTAATGAACTTGTTTTTAAGATGCAGTTCCTCATCATCTTTTCATGTGTTGTTTCTTTTCTTTAAGATGAAATTTAAAGTGCGTCTGAATGCTAAGAAAAATGTTAGCGGCCAACCAGTGTGCAGTATGAATTTAGATGATCGTGAGGGGGTGATCCGAGTCAAACCCACTACCTTCAGCTCAGCCCTCGAGATAGAGACCACCATCCTCTGTCAAACCTGTGACTGTGAAAAGGTGAAACACCATCATCACTATGGGTGGGTCCTAATCCCCTATCCCCCAAACTTACCTGTACCCCTTGTTCCTGTCTCTCAGAATCCAATTGTGAAGGCGCCTCAGTGTAATGGGGAAGGAGACCTGGTCTGTGGAACCTGCCGTTGTTACAATAAAAGGTAAATAAGATGATAACAACTGAACCATAGGGTGAGTTTAAAGTTTGTGATGTATTGGAGGTGGGGTTTAGTACTAGGTGTGTGCTGTTTATTATTTCACTCACTCATTTGTGAACATCTTTGTCATATGGTAAAAAGTTTCATTTTAATTTAATGTTGTTTTTTTTATTTCAAAATTTTAAGTTAAATTTATTTATTTATATGTGGAATGAAGTTGTTTAATAAATGTTTAATAATGGTTAATATTGTTTGGTTAATAAAAATGTTGAATGATGGTTTAATTAATAAATATGTTTTTAAAATGGTTTAATATGCTAATAAAATGTTAAAACGGTTTAATAAATAATTTTCTTTTACTTTTAACACATGTTTCACACATATTTCATACAAAATTGGTGTACTTTTATAATTTTTAAAGGATTTATGGGGTAGTATTGGGAGCCTTGAAATGAATCACACGTTTTACATGTAAAATGCAGTTCTACTTACAAAAAATCCAGGTTATGACACCACTTCTGGAACGGATTAATTTTGTAAGGTGAGATACCACTGTACTTGAACTCCTCAACACCCGATGACCACGTGATACTGCAGAGCCGTGTCAACCAAGACAGTCCTACAACATCCAGGGCCCTGAGCTATTCAGGGCAGATCTCATCCACCCAGCAGCCTGACCACCGAGAAGCTTTTTGACTACCTCAGTGACCTCAGCTCCAGTGATGGGCAGACTCACACCCAAACCCCCAGAGTCTTCCTTCTCCATGGAGGGTGTGCTGGTGGGATTGAGGGGGTCCTCAAAGTATTTAGGAACTGCCCCCCCCCCTCTCCCGAGGTATCAGATGGTGGTCCAGAACCTTTTGAGGCCAACCAATAATCGCTCTGCAGGCCCTCACTGAACTCTTCCCATGCCCAAGATTTTGCATCGGCAACAGCTCAGACTGCAGCATGTTTGGCCTGCCGGTAACTGCCTGCTGCCTCAGGAGTCTCAAAGGTCAATATGACCCCAATAAGCCTCCTTTTTCAGCTGGACGGCTCCCTTCACCGCAGGTGTCCACCACCAGGTTCGGAGTTTACAGCCATTACAGGCACTGATAACCATCCAGCCACAGCAATTGTCTGCCAATTCAGCAATGGAGGCATGAAGCATGGGTCATTCAGATCCCATGTCACCCACCTCTTTTGGAACATGGTTGTAGCGATGCCAGAGGTGGGAGTTAAAGGCCCCTGTGACAGGAAACTCTGCCAAATTTCCCAGGAGACCCTAACTACACACTTGAGCATGCCAGGTCTGGACAGCGGCCTCCCCCACCATCAGAGCCAGCTCACCACCAGGTGGTGATCGGCTGACAACTCAACTCTTCTCTTTACCAGAGTGTCCAGAACATGCAGCCACAAGTCCAGTGACGTGGCTATAAAGCCAATCATCGAACTGCGGCCTAGGGTGTCCTGGTGCCAAATGCACTGATGGACACCCTTATGTTCAAACATAGTGTTCATGATGGATAAACTGTAATGAGCGCAGAAGTCCAACAATGAAACACAATGCAAGTTCAGAGTAGAGAGGTCGTACCAACCGATTACAGCCTTCCATATCACACCATCATTGTTCATATGGGTGTTGAAGTATCCCAGGACAATGAGTGAGTCTCCTAGGGGAGCGTTCTTCAACATGCCCCCCTAAAAACCCTTTAAAGAGAGGGTACTCTAAATTGTATTTGGTACATAAGCACAAACAAGTCAGGACCCATCCCCACACCTGAAAGCAGAGGGAGGCAACTCTTTCATCAACTGGGGAGAACCCCACACACTGACCGGGGGGGGCAAGAATGCCTACACTGGTTTGCTGCCTCTCTCCATAAGCAACTCCAGTATGGAATAAGGTCCAGCTCCTCTGGAGGTGGGTGTTTCCTCAGCACAAGCTATGTGTTGAGGTGAGTCTGACTATATCCAGTCGAGATAAATGACTTAAAAAAAAAAAACACTCTAATTTCATCAAGATTTTTCACTTATCTAACACAACACAGAGGGCAGTGGTGGCCTGGTAGTAAGATGCTATATTACTGATATCAAGGTCAGGGGTTCAAGCCCCACTATCACTGGGTTGTCACTGCTCTCCCCCAGTGCAGCTAAGTGGGTTATCAAAGGCTGTCTATGTCTCTCACTGTCTGTGGTGAGAGGTTCATGTAAAAGAACCACTGCTGACTTTCGTAAAGAGAAACTGTATAGCCATCAGTGTGTTTCTACCTTGTGATGGCCTAGCTAGCTGTTCAGGGTGTACTCTACCCTCGCTCAGAGTAGGCTGATGTGATCGCCAGCCTCCCGCGACCCGGCTATTGATTGATTGATTTTATTTGATTTTAACATTCGCAAAAATGTGTGTGGGTGTGTTATCACAATTCAGAGTGTGCTTTAAAATTTATCTTGAATTTCTTCTCTTCTGGTAAGGTAGAATTTTGACTTTTGTGTAACTGTGTATTTGCTTCAGGCGGACTTGGTTGTTGTCACTAATATGTTCAAGTATAATATTCTTAGCCGGTTCTGTAGTGCTTAATCAGCCGTAGTTTTGGGCTTCCTTAAGGTGTGAATTGAGGACAGGACCTTGAAAATGGAAAGTGAAGGCAGCCCTGCATCAGATTTTAGTGCGCTTTAAATTCTATTCTGGATTTCTTCTATACTGGTAAGGTCGACTTTTGACTTTTGTCTAACTGTCTATTTGCTTCGGTTGGACTTGTTGTTGTCACTAATATTTTCAAATATAGGTTTCTTTGAAAATAACATTTCTTTCATGATAAAATCTTTGTCAATTAAAATAATACTAATTCTTCTTTTCCTTTCGGCTGTTCCCTTCAGGGGTCGCCACAACGAATCATCTGCTTCCATCTCATTCTATCCTCTGCATCTTGTTTTCATACACCAACTGCCTTCATGTCCTCCTTCACGACATCCATAAATCTCCTCTTTGGTCTTCCTCTAGGCCTTCTGCCTGGTAGTTCCAACCTCAGCATCCTACTACCATACTGTATTCACTAATCAAAATAAATAAATACTAATAAAATAAATACTAATAAACAAAATAAAATACTAATAAAATAAATACTAATAAAAATAATACTAATGTCAGATGTAAATGGTTTCAACATTTTATGGATTAGTTGTGGTTGTAGTTGTTGTGGTGGTTCATCATTTCATTCATTTTCTGTAACCGCTTAATCCTAATTAGGGTCGCGGGGAGGCTGGTGCCCATCCCAGCCAACTCAGGGCGAGGGCAGGGTACACCCTGGACAGCTCGCCAGGCCATCGCAGGGCGGAAACATGCCGACGGCTTTGCAGCCTACTCTTGTCGAAAGTCAGCAATGGTTCTTTTACATGCCTCGCACCATAGACAGTGAGAGACATGACCAGCCTTTGATAACCCAGTTAGCTGCACTGGGGGGAATAGTGACAACCTTGTGGAGAGTGGGACTCGAACCCCCAACCTTTGGATCAGTGATCCGGCGCCTTATACCACTAGACCACCACTGCCCCCTTGTTGTGGTGGTAGTGGTTGTAATTGTTATTGTGGTTGTCACTGGTATTTTTGTTGTGGTAGTGGTCCTTACTGTTAATGTGGCTGTTGTGGTTGTTGTGGTTGTTGTGGTGGTTAATGTGACTACTGTTGCTTGCGACGTT
The DNA here is from genome assembly GCA_024760905.1 of Plotosus lineatus. Classification (NCBI taxonomy): domain Eukaryota; kingdom Metazoa; phylum Chordata; class Actinopteri; order Siluriformes; family Plotosidae; genus Plotosus; species Plotosus lineatus. The sequence goes on from CM045749.1 coordinate 1,577,147, forward strand.
TGTAGAGGATAGGAACACAGACCACTTATTTAAACAAATCCTTGAATAGTGGTAATTCAATAATATTCTTGGCTTTGTTGGAGTAGAAGTGTCAAGCCTAAGGGCACTGGGCGGGGCTTTTGGATCTGTGATGAGGTTAGGTGCCCCAGCCACCACAAGCCTCCACTGTCATGTGTGCATGCGTCAAGACAGTTGGAAAGAGCAGGGCCTATCTACCTACACATGCAAAGACTGAATCTACCTGATTGTGCTGAAGAAACTACCAAATTGGTCCAACAGACAAGAAGGTGGACCCAGCAAAGCATTGTGGAGTGCAATCAGGGCACAGTGAAACACACAGGACACTACTGGCCATCCACTGCACCCTTACCTATCTCCAGCTGTCTTGACTATGTCGTTCCACTGGATCCAAATAGACTAGAACAAGAGAGTGAGGCTGATGATCTGTGCAACTTTCCCTCACTTAAATCCAAGTCAAGTGCAAGTTATGACTTCACTCATACTGCACAACCCCAAGTTCTGTGGTGATGTGGCAAAGCAGCAGGTGTGGATTCACCGGACGCTGTAGTAACAGACCTGCACAAAGGCAGCCCCGGCCATAGGGTTCTACTGAACTGAAGCAGCAGTGGAGCTCGACGGCCCCCTGGGTGACTGAGCAGCCCTCTTGAGGATTTACTCTGCTCACCTCAATAGAGGAAGGGGCCAGAAAAGGTGCCCTAAACATAGCCTGCTTCGCTTCACCCTGGCCAGCAAACTGCAGTTGGCGGGATCCCTAAAAGTGGTCGAACAACAAGAAAGATCAAACAAGTGAAGGTACTCAACCTTGGCACATAGAATCTGCAAACTCTGCTGGATAACACCAAGGCAGACAGACCAGAAAAGAGGAGTGCACTAGTCGCCAAAGAACTAGCTCACTACAATGTCGAAATAGCAGCCCTCAGCAAAATACACCTTGTGGATAAGGGCCACCTCACTAAGCATGGTGGTGGGTATATCTTTTTCTGGAGTGGACACAATCACATCAAACAACAAGAGGCAGGCATTGGATTCGCCATCAGATCACATCACCCAGAAACTAATGAAACTTCCAGAGGGTATCAACAATCATCTGATGTCACTTCAGCTCCCACGTGGAAAAAAAGAAAAGTTCGACGCTGATCAGTGCATATGCTTCAACAATGGTCAACTCAGAGGACATCAAGGACAAGTTCTATGAAGAACTAGACACTCTCATTGCAGCAGTATCACAGTCTGAGAAGATTTTTGTTCTTGGAGACCTCAATGCCAGAGTGGGGACAGATCACCAAACCTGGGAAGGGATCATTGGAAAAAACACAGCGTTGGCAACAGCAACAGTTGCAACAGCATCGGCCTCCTGCTCCTCAAGCTGTGTGCCACCCATAACCTCGTCCTCACCAACACACTGTTTTCTGTCTCCCACCTGTACCAAGATATCTTGGATACATATACGCTCCAGGCATTGACATCTAATTGACTATGTCATCACCAAGAAAAGGGACATGTGCGGTGCTGACTGCTGAACTGATCACTGACTCATAGTGTCCAAGTGCAAACTTTGAATTCAACCCATGAGAAGACCCAAAGGCTGGAAGACTGTAAAAAAGCTGAATGTCTCCAAGCTGAAGAACAGCAACATTGCACTAGAGTTCACCAGGGACATCGATGACAGGCTGCAAGACACACCCCAGAATGATCCAGACAGCATTGAGAAACTGTGGGCAGCACTTAAAGATGTGGTGCACTCCACAGCCTTTGAACACTTCGGACCATCAATCCACAAGCACCAAGACTAGTTTTATTAGAACGATGAGGAGATACAGGCACACCTGTTAGAAAAACACCAGCTGTTCAGAGCACATCAAAACAACCTCTCATCATGAGTGAAGAAAAATGCCTTTGCCAGTGCAAAAAGCAAGGTACAAAAGAAACTCTGTGAGATGCAGGACTTGTGGTACAGCAAGAAGGTTGAAGAAATACAGGGCTATATGGACAGTCACAACACCAAGCATTCCTATGACACTTTGAAGACTGTGCACGGACCTCAGTTCACTGCAGATTGGATACATCCGAGAAGAACTGAGACGAAGCAGATTCAGGAAATTTGGGCTGAACATTTCAACCAGATACTGAACTGCCCTGCCATGATCAATGATGAGGCCATCTCCCGCCTGCCTCCAGTGGAGATCAACAGGAACCTCTACAATCTCCCATCAGAAAAAATCAGAAAGGCTGTCAAGCAACTTTCCTGTGGCAAAGCACTATGATCAAGAGCAATCTTTGTGGAGGTATACAAAGCAGGAGGACCAGCCTTGATGCAGAAACTGACAGAGCTCTTCCAGTCCATGTGGAGTGAAGGGAAGGTCGTCCACATCTACAAAAGGAAAGGCAACCACCAGTCCCGCGACAATCATCAAGGGATCCCTCTCCTGTCCAAAGCTGGGAATATCTTGGCCTGTTTTCTGCTCAACTGCCTCCGCTAGCATCTCGAGCAGGATCCCCTCACAGAAAGTCAGTGTGGCTTTCCTACCGGACATGGAGCAGTTGACATATTTGCTGCACACTAACTTCAAACTTCAAGAAAATGTCAAGAGCAGCACAGTGACCTCTTAGTGACCATTTTTGATTTGACAAAGGCTTTCAACACGGTCAGTAGGGATGGCTTTTGGAAGATAATGAAGAAGTTTGGTTGCCCAAGCAAGTTCCTCATGATTGTCCGGAAGTTCCATGATGGCATGATGGTGAAAGTATTTGATTACGGAGATGAGTCAGAGGCTTTCCCAGTGACAAACAACATGAAGCAAGGCTGCGTTCTTGCCCCAACACTCTTCAACAT
>CM045749.1:1585000-1590000 GCA_024760905.1 Plotosus lineatus
GGAAGTGTCTAGGGGAGGTAGCAGTAGATTTTCTGACAAGAGTATTCAACAAGGTCTTAGAAAGTGAGCAGATGCCGGAGGAATGGAGGAGAAGTGTGCTTGTGCCCATTTTCAAGAACAAGGAAGATGTACAGACTTGTGGCAACTACAGAGGGATAAAGTTGATGAGCCATACGATGAAGTTATGGGAAAGAATAGTGGAAGCAAGACTAAGGGCAGAGGTCAGCATTTGTGAACAGTTTGGTTTCTTGCCAAGAAAGAGCACCACAGATGCAGTGTTTGCTTTAAGGATGTTAATAGAGAAGTACCGAGAAGGCCAGAGGGAGTTGCATTGTGCCTTTGTAGATCTGGAGAAAGCATATGACAGGGTTCCGAGAGAGGAACTGTGGTATTGTATGAAGAAGTCTGGAGTGGCAGAGAAGTATGTTAGAGTGGTGCAGGACATCTATGAAAGATGTAAGACAGTGATGAGGTGTGCTGTTGGTGTGACAGAAGAGTTCAAGGTGGAGGTGGGTCTGCATCAAGTGTCAGCTCTGAGCCCCTTCTTGTTTGCTATGGTGATGGACAGGCTGACAGACGAGGTTAGACAAGAATCTCCATGGACTATGATGTTTGCAGATGACATCGTGATCTGTAGTGAGAGCAGAGAACAAGTGGAGGAAAATCTAGAGAGGTGGAGGTATGCCCTGGAAAGGAGGGGAATGAAGGTTAGCCTCAGTAAGACAGAATACATGTGTGTGAACGAGAAGGACCCAAGAGGAACAGTGAGGTTACAAAAAGCAGAGATAAAGAAGGTAGAGAATTTTAAGTACTTAGGCTCAACAATCCAGAGCAGTGGAGAATGTGGAAAAGAGGTGAAGAAGTGTGTGCAGGCAAGTTGGAATGGATAGAGAAAAGTGTCCGGTGTGATGTGTGATAGGAGAGTATCGGCAAGGGAACAGCCGAAAGGAAAAGAAGTCAGTAATAGGCTTAGGGGGCAATGACTTATTAACATAAGCCCATGTAGGTTCAGATATTTTGGTCCCCCCCCCCCCTTAATAAAAAAAATAGCACTGAAGACTGCATTTTATGTTTACTTGTGTTTTAGCTTCTTATAATATTTAGGTTTGCTTGACCTGAATGATGACAGTGAGAAACGTGCAAAAAATGTCAGAAATTGGTTAGGGGCAAAAACATACAGCACTGTATATTGTTTCATATCAACTTGTGTGTGTGTGTGTGTGTGTGTGTGTGTGTGTGTGTGTGTGTGTGTGTGTGTGTGATATGCAGGCTCAGTTGGGATTGTGTGAAAGCAAGAGGAGCTGTGTACAGTGTCAGGCTTGGAAGACCGGAGAGATGAAGGGAGAAAAGTGTAAAGACTGCAAATTCATCATCAGGATGGTGGACGAGCTGAAGGAAAGTGAGTATAAAGGGATGGGTAGAGAAGGGCTGGAGGGTGATGCAAAGATGATGTGGTGGAGCAGAGATGGAGTGAAGAACAGAATGGTGGATAAGTGTTTGCATTGATGATAAATCAGTCTAGGAGTGGATACGGGTAATTCACAATGAAATGGTCGGATAATAAAAATGGACGGATGAATTTTGATGAACAGAGGCATGGAGGGATGTAGGCATGCATTGAAACACATAAATGAATCACTGTAAGGAGAGGTGGGTGGGTAGATGGATGAGTGGATGAGAGGGTGAATGGATAGGGAGATGGGTAGGTGAATAGATGAAAGGATGGATTAGTGGGTGGATGGATGGAGGAGTGGGTGAACAGATGGATGGATTGGTGGGTGTAGTGGTGGATGCTGGATGAATGGATGGGTAGATTTGGTACATATACTTTGTCGATCCACAGGGTTGTCACTGTCCCCCCCAGTGCAGCTAACTGGGTTATCAAAGGCGGGCCATGTCGCTCACTGTATATGGTGAGAGGTTCATGTAAAAGAACCATTGCTGACTTTCTTTGTAAAGAGTAGCTGCAAAGCCATCAGCGTGTTTCTGTCCCTTGCTAAAAAGGGTTGTGACAGGAAGGGCATCTTCTTCTTCTTTTCCTTCTTTTTCTTTTTCTTTCGGCTGTTCCCTTCAGGGGCCACAGAAAATGATCTGCCTCCGTCTCTCCTTATCCTCTGCATCTTCTACTCTTACTACAACGACCTTCATGTCCGCCTTCACCACATCCATTAATTTTCTCTTTGGTCTTCCTCTGGGCCTTCTGCCTGGTAGTTCCAACCTCAGCATCCTACTACCAATATACTCACTATCCCTCCTCTGTACATGTCCAAACCATCTCAATTTAGCCTCTCTGACTTTGTCTCCAAAACATCTAACATGTGCTGTCCCTCTGATGTACTCATTCCTGATCCTATCCATCCTCGTTACTCCCAAAGAGAACCTCAACATTTTCCTCTCTGCTACCTCCAACTCTGACTCCTGTCTTTTCCCCAGTGCCACTGTCTCTAAACCATACAACAGCGCTGGCCTCGTCTTGGACACTTTTCCCTTCATTCTTGCGTATACTCTCCTATCACACATCACACCGGACACTTTTCTCCATCCATTCCAACCTGCCTGCACACACTTCTTCACCTCTTTTCCACACTCTCCATTGCTCTGGATTGTTGAGCCTAAGTACTTAAAATCCTCCACCTTTTTTATCTCTGCCCCCTGTAACCTCACCGTTCCTCTTGGGTCCTTGTCGTTCACACACATGTATTCTGTCTTATTGAGACGAACCTTCATTCCCCTCCTTTCCAGGGCATACCTCCACCTCTCTAGATTTTCCTCCACTTGTTCTCTGCTCTCACGGCAGATCACGATGTCATCTGCAAACATCATAGTCCATGGAGATTTTTGTCTAACCTCGTCTGTCAGCCTGTCCATCACCATAGCAAACAAGAAGGGGCTGAGAGCTGACCCTTGATGCAGTCCCACCTCCACCTTGAACTCTTCTGTCACATCGACAGCACACCTCACCACTGTGTTACATCTCTCATACATGTCCTGCACCACTCTAACATACTTCTCTGCCACTCCAGATTTCCTCATACAATACCACAGTTCTTCTCTCGGCACCCTGTCATATGCGTTCTCCAGATCCACAAAGGCACAATGCAGCTCCTTCTGACCTTCTCTGTACTTCTCTATTAATATCCTCAAAGCAAACACGGCATCTGTGGTGCTCTTTCTTGGCATGAAACCAAACTGTTGTTCACAAATGCTGACTTCTGCCCTTAGTCTTGCTTCCACTATTCTTTCCCATAACTTCATTGTATGGCTCATCAACTTTATCCCTCTGTAGTTGCCATAACTCTGTACATCTCCTTCTTCTTCTTCTTTTCCTTTTGGCTTTTCCCTTCAGGGGTCACCACAGCGAATCATCTGCCTCCATCTCACCCTATCCTTTGCATCTTCTTCTCTTACACCAACGACCTTCATGTCCTGCTTCACCACACCCATGCAACGGACACGCCTCCCGCCTCTCCTCCTTCGACATCTTCGACCAACAGTAGTCCAATTTCCATCAGCACCCTGTTGGTTGACGGCACTGATGGCGGTCGTTGTTCACCCGGGCCTCGACCGATCCGGTATGTCATTCTTTCTTGTGATTCGCATAGTTTATTTGGCATTTGTTTTATGCCGGATGCCCTTCCTGATGCAACCCTCTGCATTTATCCAGGCTTGGGACCGGCGTGAGGGAGAGACACTGGTTTGTGCCCCCCCCCTTCCTCACGGCTGCATTAACTCTGTACATCTCCGTTGTTCTTAAAAAAATGGGCACAAGCACACTTCTCCTCCATTCCTCCGGCATCTGCTCACTTTCTAAGACCTTGTTGAATATTCTTGTCAGAAAATCTACTGCTACCTCCCCTAGACACTTCCATACCTCAACTGGTATGTCAACAGGGCCAACTGCCTTTCCACTCTTCATCCTCTTTAATGCCCTCCTCACTTCTCCCTTACTAATCTTTGCTACTTACTGTTCCTCAACGGTCACCCCTTCTACTCTTTTTTCTCTCTCATTTTCCTCATTCATCAGCTCTTCAAAGTACTCTTTCCATCTTCCCAGCACACTTCTGTCATCAGTCAATACATTTCCCTCTCTGTCCTTTATCACTCGAACTTGCTGCATATCTTTCCCATCTCTATTTCTCTGCTGTGTTAACCTGTATAAATCATTTTCTCCCTCCTTACTGTCCAACCTATCATACAAGTCATCATACGCCCTCTGTTTGGCCTTTGACACCGCTATCTTCGCCTTACGCTGTGTCTCCCTGTACTCCTGTTTACTCTCTTCGGTCCTCTCAATGTCCCACTTCTTCTTAGCTAACCTCTTCTTTTGTACACACTCCTGCACTTCCTCATTCCACCAGCAAGTTTCCTTATCTACTTTCCTTCCAGAGGACACACCAAGTACTCTCTGACCGGTCTCCCTGATCACATTGGCTGTGGTTGTTTTTTCAGTCATCTGGAAGCACTTCCTGACCACTCAAAGCCTGTTTCAACTCCTCCTTGAAAACAACACGACACTCTTCATTTTTCAGCTTCCATCACTTTGTCTTCTGCTCTGCCTTTGCCTTTTTCACCTTTCTCACCATCAGAGTAATCCTGCACACCTATATCCTATGCTGTTTGGCAACACTCTCACCCACTATGACTTTGCAGTCACTGACTTCCTTCAAATTACATCGCCTACACAAGATGTAGTCTACCTGTGTGCTCTTACCTCCGCTTTCATAAGTCACCCTATGCTCCTGTTTCTTCTTGAAGAAAGTATTCACCACAGCTATTTCCATCCTTTTTGCAAAATCGATCAACATCTGTCCTTCTGTGTTCCTGTCCTGGATACCAAACCTGCCCATCACTTCCTCGTCCCCTCTGTTGCCTGCACCACCATGTCCATTGAAGTCTGCCCCAATGACCACTCTTTCACCTCTGGGGGGTACGCTGCATCACTTCATCTAAGTCACTCCAGAATCTCTCCTCTTCTCGCTCACATCCTGTCTGTGGGGCAT
>CM045749.1:1595000-1597500 GCA_024760905.1 Plotosus lineatus
CCTAATGTGAGTATCGGCCCACTAATTTGAGTGTGTGTGCGCTCACGACTGACATGTATGTGTTCACTTTGGATGGGTTAAATGCAGAGGAAATAATTTCCCCTACAGGATTAATACAAAATAACAACAACAAGAACAACAAGAACAAGAACAGCAACAACAACAACAACAACAACAACAACAACAATAATAATAATAATAATAATATCATTGGTGTTATCACTGGTGCTCTTACTATTAATACTATTAATAGTATATAAAAATATAATCATGTAAACTATAACTATATTAAAATATCTAAAATAATAACTTAAATGTGAAAATATGATTAAATATATTGAACTAATTTGACTGAAGGTGTTTGATATTTAAGGGAAACCTTTTGGTTAAATATAATATTTGTTAATTTTCCTATAGTTGAGTTTCCTCTCTCGCTGCGTCTCATCAGACTGTTTTCAGAAGAACTTTCCCATCCAGAAGCTCACAACACTGAAACGCTCAGACAAGAAGTGGAGGAAAATGTGAGTGACCTGTTCACCTGAACATTAATGCAGTCATTAATTAAAAATTAAAAAAAAAAAAAAAATATATATATATATATATATATATTATTAGGCTGGATTAAAAAATATCAGTTTCTCATCAGCACCCAAACAACCACATCTAATTTATTTATTTATTTACTTATTTTTTGAAGGGAAAAAAACCCAAACACGCTCAAAAGCTAAGAAAATGCCCCCAGACACTGTAAAATTACTCAGATGATGTGTTTGTGATTGTGAGATTGAGAGATTCAAAGTTGAATACATGTTAGATGTGCATTGAAAAGACTGAAATAAACAAGTACTTAATTTAAAAATATTTTCATAACCTCCTCAAAACTTTAATTACATTTAGCTGTAAAAGCTTTATGAGCTTCAACAATCACCCCATGATAACAAAGAAAGAAGGAAAGAAAGAAAAAAAAAAAAAGGAAAAAATATATATATATATATATATATATATATACCTTTTATTGGGTTTTAAAGAAATTCTGATGAGAAACCAGTTTTTTTTAAATCAGGATTTCTGTTTATGTATCTCTATGAAGAAAAAAAAACAGGATTTAAATAACTATTAAATTATGATTTCAGTATCAAGTAAGAATTAATAATAATAAAAAAAAATCAATAGGTGTGTGTGTGTGTGTGTGTGTGTGTGTGTGTGTGTGTGTTTTAGCTGAATGCTGTACTCAGAAAAATTCCTGGTACTCAACGAGTGCAGAAAACCAGGTTCAGGTGAGACCACAGTTTTAAATTCATTCAAAAACTTCAGAAAGAATGAAATGATTTAAGTCAGGGGTCGGGAACCGATGACTTGCGGGCTAGATGTGGCTCTTTTGATGACTGCATCTGGCTCTCAGATAAATCAGGTGGCCTTTCTTAACAGAATAACAAATTCATAATTTCACTGTCATTTAAATAAAAAATAAAAAAAAGCCATCAAATAAAACAAAAACAAATGAATAAATCTCACACATTTAAATCTATTCTTCTTCTTCTTCTTCTTTTTCTTCCGGCTGTTCCCTTCAGGGGTCATCACAGCAAATGATCTGCCTCCATCTCTCCCTATCCTCTGCGTCTTTTACTCTTACTCCAATGACCTTCATGTCCGCCTTCACCACACCCATAAATCTTCTCTTTGGTCTTCCTCTGGGCCTTCTGCCTGGTAGTTCCAATCTCAGCATCCTACTACCAATATACTCACTATCCCTCCTCTGTACATGTCCAAACCATCTCAATCTAGCCTCTCTGATGTTGTCTCCAAAACATCTAACATGTGCTGTCCCTCTGATGTACTCGTTTCTGATCCTATCCATCCTCGTTACTCCCAAAGAGAACCTCAACATTTTCATCTCTGCTACCTCCAACTCTGACTCCTGTCTTTTCCCCAGGGTCACTGTTTCTAAACCATACAACATCGCTGGCCTCATCACCGTCTTGTACACTTTTCCCTTCATTCTTGCCAATACCTTCCTATCACACATCGCACCGGACACTTTTCTCCATCCATTCCAACCTGCCTGCACGCTTCTTCACCTCTTTTCCACACTCTCCATTGCTCTGGATTGTTGAGCCGAAGTACTTAAAATCCTCCACCTTCTTTATCTCCGCCCCCTGTAACCTCACCATTCCTCTTGGGTCCTTGTCGTTCACACACATGTATTCTGTCTTACTGAGACTAACCTTCATTCCCCTCCTTTCCAGGGCATACCTCCACTTCTCTAGATTTTCCTCCACTTGTTCTCTGCTCTCACTACAGATCACGATGTCATCTGCAAACATCATAGTCCATGAAGATTCTTGTCTAACCTTGTCTGTCAGCCTGTCCATCAACATAGCAAACAAGAAGGGGCTGAGAGCTGACCCTTGATGCAGTCCCACCTCCACCTTGAACTCTTCTGTCACACCGACAGCACACCTCACCACTGTCTTACATCTCTCATACATGTCCTGCACCA
>CM045749.1:1605000-1615000 GCA_024760905.1 Plotosus lineatus
TTTATTAACCAAACCAAACAATATTAAACATTAAACATTTTTATTAACCATTTTTTATTAATTAAACCAAATTATATGAAACACAATTAAACATTTATTAAACATTTTTTGTTTGTTTGGGCTAACTTTCACCTTCAGCAGTGCTTGTTGAAGGACATTTGGTAAAATTTTGATCCAACGACGTTTGCCTTTGACGACTTTTCATAATGTTCCTAAAATGCACAAGGCAAACGTCAAAGTTGGAAATTGCACGAGTCGTGAAGACTTGTCGGGATGGTGTTTTTCCACGAAATCTGAGGTGTCATGAAATTTCGCAAGCACATCCTTTATTCGGGCTTACAGAATGATTTCTGCCTCCTTCTCGCCCTCCTCTGTGTTGAAATCCTCGCGCACTGCCAAGTGTCGCAACGCCTCCAGCTCCTTCAGCTCCTCCTTGGACAGTTTCTCTTGGTGCTCAGTGACCAAGTCATCATCGATGTCCAGCCCCATTGCCGTTCCCAGAGACATGATCTCGTCCACCTCAGGCTCAGGTTGAGGCTCGCCCTCCACCTCGAAGTCTCCCAGATCAACAGCATGCGGACACAACTTCTTCCACGCAGCATTAAGGGTCCGCGTGGTCACCCCCTGCCAAGCCATGTCTATCAATTTCAAGCACTCCATGATGTTGAAGTGTTGCTTCCAAAACTAACGAAAGGTGAGCTGGGTATTTTCCGTCATGTCAAAACACGTTTTAAAAAGAAATTTCGTGTAAAGTTTTTTGAAATTTGCTATGACTTGCTGGTCCATGGGTTGGAGCAGAGGGGTGGTGTTTGGAGGAAGGAACAACGCCTTGATGAATGCAAATTCGTCCAGTATATCATCTTTGAGGCCGGGTTGGTGGGCAGGGGCATTATCAAGAATGAGCAGACACTTGAGGGGGGGAGGTTGTTCTCCTCAAGGAACTTCTTCACGGAAGGGCCAAAACACCAAGTTCACCCAACCAAAATAAAAAAAAAATTGTCGGGTGACCCAGGCCTTGGCTTTGGCCCTCCACATGACATTCTGTCTCTCCTTGAGAATTTTGTGAGCTTTGAAGGCTCGGGGATTTTCTGAATGGTACACAAAGAGGGGCTTAATCTTGCAATCTCCACTTGCATTAGAACAAAGAACAAGTGTAAGGCGGTCCTTCATGAGCTTGTGGCATTGTCTTCTCCTCTGCTGTGATGAAAGTCGGGCAAGGCATCTTCTTCCAGAAGAGTCCAGTTTAGTCGCAGTTAAAAACTTGCTGTGGAATGTAGCCTTCTTCCATGACAAGTTCTTCGAATTTTTTTATAAATTCGTCTGCCGCCTTCTGGTCTGAATTCGATGCTTTGCCATGCAGTATGACCGAGTGGATTCCAGTCCTTCTCTTAAATCTGTTGAACCACCCGTGTGACGCTTTAAAGTTGCTGGTTTGAAGAACCCTCACCCCAACCCTCCTTCACGAGGTCACTAAATATTGCTGTTGCTTTTTCTGAAATTATTGCCTGTGTGACTGTATCTCCAGCAATTTCTTTCTCCTTTATCCAAAGGATTAAGAGTTTCCCCATCTCGTCGTACAGTGACGACCTCCTTTTTGATATAACAGAGAGACCTTTCGAAGGGGTCGTTGCCTTTAAGGTCTCCTTGTCCCGATTGTAGATTGTAGAAGGGTTTTGGCCATACTCCTTTTGCGATTTCGCTCAATCGCATCCCCCTTTGAAATTTTTTTTATTATCTCCTACTTCATTTCGATCGACAATGGAACCCTCTTCTTCTTCTCGGTTTCAGGAATCACTTTCTTGGGACCCATAATGGAATAAAATAAAACGGTGTAATGATCACTCAACAAAAAACTAGCCAACAGTCCTCTTCAATGTATGTGTGTGTGTGTGTGTGTCTGTGTCTGTGTGCGCATATATGTGTTTATGTGTTTGTGTGTGGGCATATGTGCGTTAATATGAGTGTGTGTGTCTCAGAGCGTGCGTGTAAGTGTGTGTGTGTGTGTGTGTGTGTCAGTGAGTGTGACTGTGTCAGTGAGTGTGTGTGTGTGTTTGTGTGAGTGTTTGTGTGTATGTGTCTCTGTGAGTGTGTGTCTGGTTTTGTGTCTGTGAGTATGTGTGTGTATGTGGATGTGAGTGTGTGTTTGTGTGTCTGTGTGTGTGTGTGTAGGTGAATGGGCCTCTGTGTGTGTGTGTGTGTGTGTGTGTGTGTGTGTGTGTGTGTGTGTGTGTGTGTGTGTCTAAAGAATTCTGGGTTCAGAATTTTTAATAACCATTTGTGTTTTTTACACACATAGGAATTCTTTTGCGGTTGTTCAAGAAGTGAAGTTCAAACAGAAAAGAAGCTTCAAATCAACAACACACAAACTGCTATAAAATAAACACACAAAAAATCTATCTCTAAAAGGACTTTACAGAGACCCAGCAAACAATATAATAATAATAATAATAATAATAATAATTTTTTTATTATTATTATTATTATTATTATTATTATTATTACAGTAGGCCCGTGACATTCGCGGGGGTACGGTTCCGAGCCCTCCCGCGAATCAAGATAATCCGCGAGCTCTGTACGCGGAAGTAAAACCCCATGTATGACGTCACATGCGCGAATGAGCAGCCGGCAGTAAAATACTATGTATCTATTACATGCACTAAAATATGCTTCTTAAACACATTCTACAGACAGTCTTACTCATTAATACAGTATTATAGTAATGATAAATAAGCACAGACCATAACAGTACCCCCACCCCCCCATCCCCCCAAGGGGCGCCACCTGGTGCCCAACCCGGCTTGTTCGGTAACTGATTATAGAACTCTGTTAAAAAGTCTGGGTCCAGGATTAGGGAACGAAGAATCCAGGAGCATTCCTCGGGGCCATACCCCCCAGTCCACCAGGTATTGGAAACCTTGACCCCGTCTGCGCACGTCAAGTATGCGATTTACTATGTATGACGGGTGTCCGCCAATCAGCTGGGGAGGAGGGGGTGAGGGGTCGGTCGGAGGGTGGAGGAAACTTTCCACCACAGGCTTGATCATGAATACATGGAATACCGGGTGTACTTTGAGAGAGGCTGGGAGCTTGAGTCAGATGGCGCTGGGGTTTATCATCCTTTCAATTACATAGTGCCCGATGTATCTGGGAGACATTTTTTTGAGTCGACTTACAGGGGCCCAGAGGAAAGCCAAACTTGTTGCCCGATAGTGTTGGGAGGGGCATCAGTCTGGTGGTGATTCTCAGGTTTCGGGCCGCTGTCCAATGCAGAGCGGCACGGGCTGCTCTCCAAACCCAGCATGCCCTGTGAAAATGAGTCTGGACAGATGGAACTGCCGCTTCGAACTCCTGGCTGGGGAACAGGGGAGGCTGGAACCCGTTGCGCACCATGAAGGGGGACATTCCAGTGGCGGCGCAGACCAGGGTCTTGTGTGCGTATTTGACCCATAGGAGGTGTGTGACCCAGGAAGCTGGGAGATGGGAGGCAACGCAGTGCAGGGAGGATTCGAGGCTCTGATTAGTTTGCTCAGCCTGCTCATTAGACTGAGGATGGTAGCCTGAGGTCAAAATACAGGAGACTCCCAGGGTGTTGGAGAATGCCTTCCAAACTCTAAATGTAAACTGGAGGCCTTGGTCCAAAACAGTGTCCTAGGGGATTCCATGCAGGCAAAAAACGTGTTGGACCAGGAAACCATCTGTTTCCATCACCGAGGGGAGTTTGGGTAGGGCGACGAAGTGGACCACCTTGGAGAAACGGTCTACTACCATCAAGATGACCTTGTTGCCCTCGTAACACAGTCCACTGCAATGTGCGACCAGGGCCGATGAGAAATGGGTAAGGGTTGGAGGAGGCCCGTGGGTGCACAATGGGAGGCCTTGCTCTGGGTAGAGGTGGCACAAGCTTCCACAAACTCCCTGGTGTCAGCTGTTATCGTTGGCCACCAGAAGCGTTGCTGGAGTAGGAAGAGTGTTCGGTGGGCTCCGGGGTGGTAGGCCAATTTGGATGAGTGAGGCCACTGGAGCACTGGGGTTCTGGCCTGTGAGGGGATATATAGTCGACCTTGTGGACACCTGATGGGCTCCGGTTCCCTCTGCTGGGTGTCCTGAACTAGACGTTCAACTTCCCATCAAGCGGCTCCAAGTACACAAGAGGTGGGCAGGATGGTCTCCATGGTGGTGTCTTCCCTGAAGAGAACTGCCTGGAGAGAGCATCTGGTTTAGTATTCCGGGAGCCAGGGCGGTACATCAGCATAAAATTGAATCTCCCTAGGTAGAGGGACCATCGTGCCTGACGGGAGTTCAACCTCCTGGCCGTACAGACAAAAAGACAAGCTATTATGGTCGGTTCAGACCACGAAGGGGTGGGCTGCCCCTTCCAGCCAGTGCTGCCAGTCCTGGAGCACCAAGACCACCGCCAGCTGCTCACAGTTCTCCACATCATAGTTTTGTTCCGCCGGGGACAAGCGAAGGGAGAAGAAAGTGCATGGGTGTAATTTCTGATCTGTAGGAGATCTCTGGGAGAGGACTGCCCCTGCCCACACCCCTGAGTCTGAGGCATTGATTTCCACCACGAATTGCAGCGAGGGGTCCAGATGGATCAGTATGGGTGAATTAACAAATTTTGCCTTCAGTCTGTCGAACTCCGCCTGGGCACTAGGGGACCACCGGAAAGGGGTTTTGGGTGATGTCAGCTGTGTGAGGGGGCTGCTAGGTGGCTATAGTCTTGCACAAACTGTTGATAGAAGTTAGCAAACCCCTGGAACCTCTGCAGCTGTTTTCGTGTCCCCGGAGTCGGCCACTCCGCCACCGCTTTCACTTTCGCCGGATCAGGTCTTATCTGCCCCTTCTCAACAATGAGCCCTAGGAAGGAGACTGAGGGGACATGGAACTCGCACTTCTCTGCTTTGACAAATAACCTATTCTCTAGGAGCCTTTTTAACACCATTATTACGTGACGGAGATGCTCGTCGTGAACTTTAGAGAAAATCAGGATGTCGTCTAGGTAAACGAATGTGAAGCAGTTTAGCATGTCTCTGAGCACATCATTGACCAGAGCTTCGAAAACCGCCAGGACGTTGGTTAGACCATATGGCATGACCAGATATTCAAAGTGACCCAGGGGCGTGTTAAAGGCCATCTTCCACTCCTCCCCCTCCCGAATCCAGATTAAGTGGTAGGTGTTTTTCAGGTCCAGCTTAGAAAATACGGTTCCATTGTAGAGAGGGGTGAAGGCCGAATCTATTAGAGGGAGAGAGTACTTATTCTTTATAGTGATGTTGTTCAAGCCCGTGTAATCGATGCAAGGTCTCAGGGCTTTGTCCTTTTTCTCTACAAAGAAAAAATCGACACCTACCAGGGATCATAAGGGCCTTATGAGACCTGCAGTCAACAAATCATTTATATAGGTTTCCATATCGTCTTTCTCCTGCTTTGAGAGGTTATATAGTCGCTGAGAAAGGAGTGTGGAACTTGGGCTCTTTGGTCTTCCTCTGGGCCTTCTGCCTGGTAGTTCCAACCTCAGCATCCTACTACCAATATACTCACCATCCCTCCTCTGTACATGTCCAAACCATCTCAATCTAGTCTCTCTGACTTTGTCTCCAAAACATCTAACATGTGCTGTCCCTCTGATGTACTCATTCCTGATCCTATCCATCCTCGTTACTCCCAAAGAGAACCTCAACATTTTCATCTCTGCTACCTCCAACTCTGACTCCTGTCTTTTCCCCAGGGCCACTGTCTCTAAACCATACAACATCGCTGGCCTCATTACCGTCTTGTACACTTTTCCCTTCATTTTTGCCGATACTCTCCTATCACACATCACACCGGACACTTTTCTCCATCCATTCCAACCTGCCTGCATGTGCTTCTTCACCTCTTTTCCACACTCTCCATTGCTCTGGATTGTTGAGCCTAAGTACTTAAAATCCTCCACCTTCTTTATCTCTGCCCCCTGTAACCTCACCGTTCCTCTTGGGTCCATGTCGTTCACACACATGTATTCTGTCTTACTGAGACTAACTTTCATTCCTCTCCTTTCCAGAGCATACCTCCAACTCTCTAGATTTTCCTGCACTTGTTCTCTGTTCTCACTACAGATCACAATGTCATCTGCAAACATCATAGTCCATGGAGATTCTTGTCTAACCTCACAGCCTGTCCATCACCATCGCAAACAAGAAGGGGCTGAGAGCTGACCCTTGATGCAGTCCCACCTCCACCTTGAACTCTTCTGTCACTCCGACAGCACAACTCACCACTGTCTTACATCTCTCATACATGTCCTTGCACCACTCTAACATACTTCTCTGTCACTCCAGACTTCCTCATACAATACCACAGTTCTTCTCTCGGCACCCTGTCATATGCTTTCTCCAGATCCACAAAGTCACAATGCAGCTCCTTCTGACCTTCTCTGTACTTCTCTATTAACATCCTCAAGGCAAACACTGCATCTGTGGTGCTCTTTCTTGGCATGAAACCAAACTATTGTTCACAAATGCTGACCTCTGCCTTTAGTCTAGCTTCCACTCTTCTTTCCCATAACTTCATTGTCTGGCTCATCAACTTTATCCCTCTGTAATTGCCACAACTCTGTACATTTCCCTTGTTCTTAAAAATGGGCATAAGCACACTTCTCCTCCATTCCTCCGGCATCTGCTCACTTTCTAAGACCTTGTTGAATATTCTTGTCAGAAAATGTACTGCTACCTCCACTAGACACTTCCATACCTCCACAGGTATATCATCAGGACCAACTGCCTTTCCATTCTTCATCCTCTTCAGTGCCCTCCGCACTTCACCCTTACTAATCTTTGCTACTTCATGGTCCTCAATGGTCACCGCTTCTACTCCTTTTTCTCTCTTATTTTCCTCATTCATCAGCTATTCAAAGTACTCTTTCCATCTTCCCAGCACATTTCGTCATCAGTCAATACATTTCCCTCTCTGTCCTTTATCACTCTAACTTGCTGCACGTCTTTCCCATCTCTAATTCTCTGCTGTGCCAACCTGTATAAATCATGTTCTCCCTCCTTACTGTCCAACCTATCATACAAGTCATCATATGCCCTCTGTTTGGCCTTTGACACCGCTACCTTCGCCTTACACTGTGTCTCCCTGTACTCCTGTTTACTCTCTTCGGTCCTCTCAATGTCCCACTTCTTCTTAGCTAGCCTCTTCTTTTGTACACACTCCTGCACTTCCTCATTCCACCACCAAGTTTCCTTATCTACTTTCCTTCCAGAGGACACACCAAGTACTCTCCTACCGGTCTCCCTGATCACATTAGCTGTGGTTGTCCACTCATTGGGAAGCACTTCCTGACCACCCAAAGCCTGTTTCAACTCCTCCTTGAAGACAACACAACACTCTTCCTTTTTCAGCTTCCACCACTTTGTCTTCTGCTCTGCCTTTGCCTTTTTCACCTTCCTCACCATCAGCATCATCCTGCACACCACCATCCTATGCTGTTTGGCAATACTCTCACCCGCTACTACTTTGCAGTCACTGACTTCCTTCAAATTACATCACCCGTACAAGATGTAGTCTACCTGTGTGCTCTTACCTCCGCTTTCATAAGTCACCCTGTGCTCCTGTTTCTTCTTGAAGAAAGTATTCACCACAGCTATTTCCATCCTTTTTGCAAAATCGATCAACATCTGTCCTTCTGTGTTCCTTTCCTGGATACCAAACCTGCCCATCACTTCCTCGTCCCCTCTGTTGCCTGCACCAACATGTCCATTGAAGTCTGCACCAACGACCTCTCTTTCACTTCTGGGGGTACTCTGCATCATCTTCATCTAAGTCACTCCAGAATCTCTCCTTCTCTTCTCACTCACATCCTGCCTGTGGGGCATAAGCACTAACAACATCGAACATCACGTCTTCAATTTGTAAGTTGAGACTAATCACTCTGTCTGACACTCTTTTTTCACTTCTAGAACATTCCTGACAAACTCCTCCTTCAAGATGACTCCTACTCCATTTCTCTTCCCATCCACACCGTGATAAAACAGCTTAAACCCTGCTCCTAAGCTTTTAGCCTTGCTACCTTTCCACCTGGTCTCCTGAACACACAGTATGTCTACCTTTACCCATACACAGTATGTCTACCTTCCTCCTCTGCATCATGTCAGCCAGCTCTCTATCTTTACTTTGGATAGTTCCAACATTCAAAGTCCCTACTCTCAGTCCTAGACTCATGCAGTTCCTCTTCTCTCTCTAACTACGGACACGCCTCCCGCCTCTCCTTCTTCGACCTCTTTGACATCTTCGACTTCGCATTTATATTATATTGTATTATAATCTATTATATTATATTATATTATATTATATTTATATTGCACTATGCCCATTGTTTTGTAGGAAAAACATGAACAGTTCTCTGGGTAAACAAAATATCCGCAACTTCAAAGTTTGATGTTCTTTCTCAGAGCAAGGTTTACTGATAATCTACAGTCAGTGCACCAGGTTTATTTAACGAGAATCCGCCATTCTTCCGCCACGGTTATTGTTGCTCGCCGCTGTGCTCTGGTCCTCTCTGAAGGCCGTGTAGCCAGCTGGTGTACTCTCCACGAGCCATATTTTACAGAAACACAGCATGGAGCAGTCCAGTAGATCCCTTTGCGCTGCAATCCGTGCATGAAGCTGGTCGATCTTGTTTTGCAAAGACTGAACATTTTCAAGCATGGGCGTGCTAACCTTCCACTGTAAGCCAAGTGCCAGAGTTGTCATTCAGCCCCTCCTCGCCTGCCGCGTCTCTGCCTTGGTTTATTGTTATCCAGAGTGCAGGTCGCATTGAGCTGCGGTAGCATATTAGCTCAGGATAGGAGATGATCGTGCTCAATTCTAAATGTCCAAAAGGAATGTGCTCTCATAGCTGTGGTAGGGTCACACAGTCATAGACAAGCATAGTGCAAAAAAAAAAAAAAAGAACAAAAACAACATTTAAAAGAAACAATTTGACTCCAAAAACTCCACGACATCGCCCTCTAGGAAGCACCATCTTCACCATTCACTGTTAAATGGCCATCGTCTGTGCGGTTGATGTAGATTCATCCACCAAAAACATTCCGCCCATAATCAAGGAAACTACAGCAATCATGCTGCTAAATTTTCAGTTAAAGTTTGCAATTTTCCTATCAGAAAAACTTGTTAGAAGCGAGACTGCCAGCCAGGGGGGCTCCGTCTTTCGTGAACCGGAAACGTGGTGAGAGAGAAAGGTGTTGTGTGTTTGTGAGGGTTAGTCTGTTTGTTTTGAGTGTGTGTGTGTGTGTGTGTGTGTGTGTGTGTGTGTGTGTGTGTGTGTGTGTGTGTGTGCACGCGAGTGAGAGAGAGAGAGAGACAGAGAGAGAGAGACAGAGAGCGAGAAGATGATTGTGTTTATGTATGTGTTTGTGGGTGAATGTTCCTGAATGTTCCTCTGTGTCTGTCAGCAGATGAGTGTGTGTGTGTGTGTGTGTGTGTGTGTGTGTGTGTGTGGGGGAGTCTCTCTATTTCTCTCTATCTACTTCTCTATTAACATGCTCAAAGCAAACACTGCATCTGTGATGCTCTTTCTTTCTTCCTCATGCAATACCACAGTTCTTCTCTCAGCACCCAGTCATATGCTTTCTCCAGATCCACAAAGGCACATTGCAGCTCCGTCTGACCTTCTCTGTACTTCTCCATTAACATCCTCAAGGCAAACACTGCATCTGTGGTGCTCTTTCTTGGCATGAAACCAAACTGTTGTTCACAAACGCTGACCTCTGCCCTTAGTCTAGCTTCCACTATTCTTTCCCATAACTTCATTATATGGCTCATCAACTTTATCCCTCTGTAGTTGCCACAACACTGCATGTCTCCCTTATTCTTAAAAATAGGCATCAGCACACTGGTTTTAAACATACAGTATTTTATTCACTGATGAAATAGATTGGGAACAAGTTATCCAACTTAGAGAACACTCTCCATAATATTTACAAATGGGAACATTAGAAATTACAACACAAAA